>JARJLU010002084.1:0-42971 GCA_030272975.1 Sparidentex hasta | reverse complement strand
TAGCTCTCTAGCAATTGACTGTGCAGAAAGTCGGCGACCTCTTTGCACTATGCGCTTCAGCATCCGCTGACCCCTCTCCGTCACTTTACGTGGCCTACCACTTCGTGGCTGAGTTGCTGTTGTTCCCAAACGCTTCCATTTTGTTATAATAGAGCTGACAGTTGACTGTGGAATATTTAGGAGCGAGGAAATTTCACGACTGGATTTGTTGCACAAGTGGCATCCTATGACAGTTCCACGCTGGAATTCACTGAGCTCCTGAGAGCGGCCCATTCTTTCACAAATGTCTTGTTTCACAGTCTGCATGCCTGAGTGCTTGAATTTATACACCTGGGGCCAGGCCAAGTGATTAGAACACCTGATTCTGATCATTTGAATGGGTGAGCGAATACTTTTGGTAATATAGTGTATATAATATGATCAAGAAGAGATTGCAGATAAGAACACATGCACATCAATTTATTCAGACACCATTGTTATCATCCACTCATACTGGAAACATCTGAATCTTTGAGCTTCTTACATTTAATCAACTAAACCCAGATTCCAAATGAAACGTATTGACTTTGTTTTGGCTCCGATTTCCTTCCTGAGGCCCTTCAAATAGTTTATCGAGCTGTGCTATCTCGTGTCGATAAAACAATGCTGTTCGTTTTAACTCTGCCTTTGCTCTCCAACAATGTCTCCTCGGCGCTGCACTCGAGCCGTTACGTGTGTCATATTCCTTTAATTATACCCTCACAAAATATGTCCAAGTTCACAAGTTCAGTGAAAAAAAGAAAAAAAGCCAACAGGCAGAGGTGGTGCGAGCCCCGCAGAAGGATGCCTCTCTGTCTCTCATTGGCATTTGCATATTAGAGTGTTTTCTGGGGAAAATGAGCTGTAGAAATTAATTCAGGATTAATTGGTGCCTTTATCTCGTTAGGACAATCTAATTTAGGGGATGATGGAATTGTTTAGACTCCCTTTTGCATAATTGGATTGCGCTGAATGGCTGTCATTACCGTCTTTTTAGCATCGTCTGTGGGCCCCCTCTCTCTCTTGCAGGCCCCAGCCTCATAAAGAGCGATGATGTGTTACGCCAGTGTTTTGCTAGCCCGTGAAACACACCAAGCATGCTGCAAGAGGCGAGCATGTGGCTAACCACGCAGCAGTGATTAACTCTCTTCTCGGAGCCATTAGCGGTACGGCGAGCAGCACGCCGTTGTGGAGATTTCACATGAACACATACTAAGCATGTGGCTAACAACACGGCGATCATCGGCTCTTAGAGACGGCGATTAGTTTTTTTTTTTAGTCCCCGCCGCTGTCATGCTTTGTGGTTTGCGGTTCTGTGGAGCTGCCGGACATGACATCTCTAAATCTCTCAATGGTTTTTTCTTTTCTTCTCTCTTCTTGTCCGGCACATTTCCGACACATTTCACCCTTTCATTAGTTCCACAATATCTCTGAGACAGTTTGCTGCATTGTTGTTGTTGTTTTTTGTTTTTTTTTCTCAACGTGGGATGAAAATCAATAGGAGAGGGAGCATGTAAAGGATCACTCACTGGAATACCTGATCTTCTCACTTCAACAACATTGATGTAACTATGGAAACAAGTTCCCAAGATGAGCGGGGATATGCCTATCTCCTGACAAAAGGCTTTCTTATATCTCTCCCAGCCTGTTACGATATACCACAACACAGGAGAAGCTTATATCTGCTGCTCCCCGCCATGATACCATCATCATTTTTTCTGTATGCACAAATTGTATAGATATTATTCTGCAGCCGCTCTCTGGTAAACAAGGCAGAGTGAAATCTAATCTATGGTGCTGATACTCAGGCTGTGCCAGGCTAATTGAGTTGATGTAGTCTGTCCCTGGAGGAGCTGGACATACAGTAAAGACAGACTCTATCAAGTCATATAGCTCATGTAGTGTACTTACTGGAAGTGACTTTGGTTTATATTGTCAGAGTTGTCAACAGCCGGGCATGCACATGAAACTACAGCTTTTTTACTCGAGCACAATCTGATTACTCGCACGCTGTTACGGGGAATAAACTGCAGAAAAGAAACAGCATGCTGTTGTGTCTTTCCTCATGTCCGCCGTCATTCCCCGCACTCTCCCTCCCCGTGTTCGTGATGCACACTGTGTCATGCTTTTGATGCATTTCGGCCCCCCTCTCCTCGTCTAGTGCCATTTCCATTCTTTGCATAAATGCAGTCTAACAGTATTAAGTATTCATGCGTGTTGGGGAAGGTGGTGCCTGTCCTTCAGGGTAAGTGTCAGGCCTGCGTGCGGCACAAGAAAAGCCCCGGGGAGAGGAGAACATTAGGATCCATCAGCCTGACAGACAAATCATTCTCTCATGTAAACATAAATATGAGGGTATGTTTCCACCGCCATCCCACTATCTGTTGCTAGGCTACCTTGCATTAAGCAGTGTAGCTGTCCCTGTTCATTTTGCTCCAGGGATTCCAGCAATACCATCATATAACCTGCTGAGTCTTAATGAGAAGGCCTGCTCATATGAGTGGATATGAACATGGTGAGATGTGAAATTTATTCAAAACACTGGAATTCAACTGTCTGTCAGCGTGGAGCAGCAGCATGGAAATGTTTATGAATCTGAATCTGAAGTGTTTTGGAAAAGAAGCTTTGAGGGGAAATGTTTCTGTGTCTGTGCACAAACACACCTGACACAGGAAAAGGTCACAATGGATCAACACACACGCGCGCACACACATGCGTTTACTCGCCACGGCTCACACACTTGCCCGGGCACACGCGCACACAATAAACAATATGTGACGCTGAGCTCCATAAAGGTCATTTGTTGTTGAGAAATCACTGATCCCCAAATGCATTAACAAAGTCAATTAACTATTCTCCGACGAAGAAGAAAGGAGCCCATCTCCAATAAAAATAGAGCGCGGAGCGTCGTCCAAGCGCCCCCACAATTACAACAACTGTGCGTCCCCAGATAATTATGTGAGCCGTAAATGGGGAGAGAAAGACAGTAGAAGGCAATGGTCACTGAGAAGAAAGAGCGGCGAGATGAGGGAGAGGAGCGCCAACAGCTGGTTTGAATAGATTGTGTGTGGGATGAATTAAAAAGTTGAACCTTTCCCTGGCCGTATTCAGATGTCTGCCTCTGGGTGATTAATCATGGCCGTCAGGACCTGTAATCCTTTTCAGTGGGAAACAAATGCAGCCACTGTCCTCTCTTCTCCAAAGCGCTCAGGGCCCAGGGCCACCAGCCTGCCTGCCTGGTCACAATACCTGAGCCACAGAGAAGGCACCCTGGGGAGCGGGGGTGTGTGGACACACTGTAATCTGCTCCAAACATGATGGGATGAACAAAAACGCCGGATCTCGACAAAATTGCATGGCACCCTTTATTGGTTTTGTACATCCTTTTTGTATCTCGCAGTCAATAGTTGATGCAGGTGGCACGACTGCAGGTCCAACTGGTGAAACATAAATGGGAGCAGCTACAAAAAAAACAAAACAAACACACCTTTTGAGCTGCGGGATCTTTTAAAGCAGCCGTGAATGGATTTCAGATGACAGAGGAGCATTCTCTTTGACTCTCCCGCTCGCAGCTGCTTCAGTCAGTGAGCTTCATGTCACGTTCCGACACGGTGGTAAACAGCTGATCTAGTTCAGAAAAGACAGTGAGAAAGTCTAGAGCCAGCAACATTGAGAGGCCGGGAGAAGAAAGTGTGTCATCAGCATAAAAATAGAAGCCCGCTAACGAATTCCTAATCATATCCCCCATTTCCTCAAGGGGCTATGCTAAAGAGGTTAAAACACCAGTCGGTGAATGAGAATATGTGGCACATTAGCTCTAGAGATTATTCCAAAAACTTTTCGCTGTTTTTGATTGCTAAATTCACCATTATCTCCCCCAGAACTACAAAAAAACACAACTATTCTCTGTGCAGCCTTGAATCCCTCCTGCAAAAGTTAAAAGTCCAGTAGTGGAAAAAGTGGAACACTTGTGCTGATATCGGCGCCAGTTTGCTCCTACTTTGTCAATCTATCAAGAGAAAATAATATCTTAAAAGCAGAATGCACCACTTACACATCAAAGGCAGTGGAAAAGCATCAGTCCTGACTTAAGCTCGACTGAATCAAGCAATGCCTGTGCAGCTTTTACGAGTGAATAAATTGAATGCCCTTCAAAAGAGAGCCCCCATACTGCTTCTAATGGTGTATATGGCCTCAGAGTAATCACCTAAAGAAACGTAGTATTAAAAAATCCTTTGTATCCAACAAAAAGCAAATGTCAGAGTTCCCACTGGGTGAAAGAGTGCCTTTATATGTGTGAAAGGTTGTGAGGGTAGTAATTCAGCGCGGCCGCAGAAGGTGGTGTATGTTGGCAGCATGGCAGACTGTGGAGAATGGGCCACGGCCAGCCGTTTCCAGAGCCTTTGTGTGTCTCTGTTTGACCAGGCGTCTCCTGGTCCACAGGAGCACAGCTTCGACACATCTAGCAAAGGAACAAAGCAGCCATTATCAGCCCTATCTCATCCCCACCCTGCCTCGACTCACTGACACCCAGGGACAAACAGTGGCAGGGCTCAGCCGCGCTGCTTTGCTGGGGGACTCTGAAGCGAACACTGAAGCGGACTGGGAGGTCCATTAAACACATAGGCGACACCTTAGCTGTGGACAAACATCAACACAATAGCATGCGGCGCTGGTTGCCACAGAGATGGGAGAAAACAGAGTACAGCGCCAGCGGTGACAAAGAAAGGGAGGGGTCAGGCATCGTGGGCCACTGGCGACTGAAAAGCCTCTGCAAACTGCCCTGCAAAACACAACACCCTTTTTATTTAGTATACATGAAGCATCCATTCAGTTACATGTAAAGAATGCCACTATCAACGAGTCAGCTGCATACAGGATCTCTGAAGGGCGTGATGCTGCCAAAACAAGGTGTTTGCTACACATGTAAAAAACATAAAATAACATAATTTGTTAGTTCTTTTTGACATATACTCAATTAAAAACCTGTAATAAAATATATGTATTACTTTATTTCATCCTGTCTCACAAAGAAAAGATTCATTGGTAAGGATCAGTGGCTCACAATCAAGGATGGAGCACGATTGTAGAGAGGATATTAAGACATGTTACTTCAACTTTTTCACAGTGTCCAAAGGATTCAAAAATTATAAGAAAATGCAAATTGTGTATTGGCTCTGGGTCACAGCTGTGCTCTGAAGGCACACTATGTGATTAAAGGCCTTAACCTTCCCAATGAAGGTAAGTGTACGGATGTTTTAACTTTTTATTTCACTTTGGCAGCTGAGAGAATTCACCTGCTCTTTGAGCTTAAATCTTAAATCCCAATAAAATAGGCACCGTAGAAAAGCTCATTCACACGGTACGTAATGTCCAGTAGTACCAGGGGTCTCTCTATCAAAACAACAGAATGGAGGCGTAGCCGTTGTTCAGGCCAGTTCTGGGGGACAGAGCCAGGCCTCCCGGAGGAGTTAACACCCGGAGTCACAACGGATTCTGCTCTGATCCGGAGACGTTTACCAACAGGAGGAGTGCTCAGAGACTTTTTTAACTTTTGGGATGAAACACAACCTGACATCGAATAACGTTTACGTATTATACCTTATTTCTTGACACGTTTACTATTTGGAGAGAAAACGCGGCTTTCGTTGGATGGCAACTCGATGTCGACTCGAACGCAAGCGCTAATGTCGTGCCATCAGTCTGTTAACAAGGACGGCTTTTGTTCGGTAATGATGGATGTCTCACATCAGCCACAAATGCAGCTCGGGATGTGACATGACCTCTGGTTCTGGTTTCATACACAAAGTGTGACAGTACAAAGCCGCGTGGCGAGGAGAGAAATGTGCGTGCATGTGTAGTTTACATGTGTCTGTCAGTGCCATGAGTGGGTGTTGATTTGAATACTGCAAACTAAATTAAAGGCGCTTCATTGTCTGTTGAGTGTCATAACATTGTTTTGATGCCTGTGTTTCTTTTTTGGTTAAATATTGAACGTGCCAGATACTGAATAGTTTACAGCTGACCAGTCATAAGCTCGGTAATTTGCAGTGTTTGCAGATTTCATGTCCATTAAATTATTATATTTCCTTGCCGGGTTGCTTTTAGTCAACTAAGTATAAGAAATGCCAATCGTGTTATCCATAAATCATAACATATTTTCAAATGAGTGGAGTCAAGGTTTTTTTGCCTTTAGATGATGATTCCAAATGTAAATCTGATTCAAAAGCCGTGCGGGGCCAAATTAAATTGGACGTGTTGGCTGAGGAAGCAAAATATGGAGGAGTTTATGTGAAAATCAGCCACATATTCAACACCGTTCAAAGCTTCGATTCAGTTTTTTTTTTCCATTCAGGACGAACTG
Organism: Sparidentex hasta; assembly: GCA_030272975.1. NCBI lineage: Eukaryota > Metazoa > Chordata > Actinopteri > Spariformes > Sparidae > Sparidentex > Sparidentex hasta. Next base: position 36,589 of record JARJLU010002084.1, on the reverse strand, counting down.
TGCGTGGTGATTTATCGAGCCTCTCTGCATCGTGAGCCTTCTCCATTTTCTTTCTCTTTTTAACTGGCGACCTGCGAATAAATCCTGTCGATACAATCCTCCCCTCCGACCTCTGAATCTGACAGCGCAGTCTGCTATACGCTAGTATAAAACAACAAAAAAACTTCTCTCTCGTTTTCTTTCCCTTCTCCTCTCTTCCTGCGCTGCTTATTGCGCACAGCTCCTTCCTTCTCTCCACCTGCCTGAGCTGCTGTGGCCTTGTCTGAATCCTCTGAATTCCCAGTCCACTGCAGTGTATCCGCCTGGAAACAGCGCAGATGCCAGCGCTGGGTAAGTTGCAAAAAAAAAAAAAAAAAAAAGAAACAAGAGAAAGTGATGGGATGAAGATGTCAGTTATGGCAAATAAAACTCTGTCACACTCCTATAACATCTCTGTCACTGATTATCAGACCGGAGACTCAAAACACACACACATTCAGACACACACAAACAACAGGCGGGTAAACAGAGGCACAAAAGAGGAGCTCCATTAACAATGAGGGAACCAGACGACACAGATTTAGAAATTAAATGGGATGGGTGTTTTTTTGGTGTAGAGACTGACGTAATGAAGAGGGCTGTAAGACTGTAGACACTGAGACAGCAAAAAAATAAAAAATAAAAATGAAACAAGGCCACCAGCTGCGATGTCTTTTTCAGTTTTCTCAACTTTAAGGTCGGCTGGTTGTGCCGGGACACCGTCAGACTCCCCATGCATAGTTTATACAAGAGGCATCAGAGTGGATGCAGCAAGTAGATACAGGTAGATCATCATATCCTCTTTATTCAATACATCCTTCTTTCTTGTCAAAACCTGCCATCAATCAGCCGTGTTTATGGTGAGGGAAGCCGGATACATTTGATGGGATGTCAGGACAGTATGAGCTTCGTTAGTGGTGACGATAACATTGTGGGGTTTTTTTTTTTTCTAACCCTAACCAAGAGATTTTTGTACCTGAGCCCAACAAGATCCGAAGTACAGAATTGTCACAAGAGAAAAATGAAAATGGGTCGGTCTAATAAGCTCTCTTTCTGACTCCACACCCATTTTTTTTGGTGCAACTCCCCTTTAAATTCCATTAAGATACTATGTCATGCCAGAAGTTGTCAAAAACCAATCCACCTTAATTTCGCAAGTAAAACATGATACCTATATTCTGTGTCCATTTATTATGAGATGCAGTAAAACACGCGTGTGTGTATCGACCAGATTGCCTCATTTACTAATGACTGTATTTTCAGAAAAAGAGGGCCGAAATATGCTTTTGTAAAATACTGGTCACCCTTATTGAGTGCTGCAGGGATGTCATAATTTTAAAGGCCAGCCTGGATTTATGGGATTTTCCCAGTGGATCAAACAAAAGACAAAAAAAAAAAACTCCTTGGAAAACTCAAGTTGATGATATTTACACATTTTGTTCAAGATAATAGTCACTTGTATGATTTCTGAAGCATAAATTCAACACCAGAAGCAAAAAGCTGATGTCAGGCTATAAACGAACCACACCACAATTACACGACTTTACTTTACTACACACGCTGTAATATAAATTAACAACAACTAAAAGCTGTAAAGTAAGAATAATTAGCGAGTCACTTCCACCTCTAAATTCATCCTTGTACGTGGGTGAGTCTCTGCATTGGGCGGATGATGTTTAATCTCTGAGTCTCACTTAGCAAAATGTTCGCAATTATTGAGTGACGCATTTTATGGCATATCTTGTGTTGTAGCACAGAATGTCAAAAATCTGTAACTGCCTAGTTTCAGGCAACTAACCAAAAGCAAATTAAACGGGGGAATTGGAAGAGCAGAAGCACCAACTAAACTCCAGGTTTTTTGGACTCAATCCTTCAGCAATCCATTAAAACAGATGTTTACTTGTTGATTCATTGTTTTGCGCGGGCATAACGGATGTATTAATAGGAGAGGAGGTCCCACTGAGGCTGCTTTTGAACAGGGCCCAGATTTTTGTGCTACACCACGGTGAGGAGTGCAGAGCGCTCTGAGAAAACAACAACCCGAGGACCCAGCATTGATTTCATATCTAATTTATTTCAGTCCAGACAGGGGTTTGAGCAAAGGGAGGGTCTTGAGCACTTGGGTTGTTTTTCTTGAGTCCTTCGGGGTGGGAGGGAAGGATCACGGGGTGAGGAGTCAAGGGGAGGACAAGGTGACTGATTGTGCTAAGGCACTAGGTCAGCGTCAGGCTGCTGAATCAAACCCGACCGAGACCCTCCTCACCACTAACTATGATCAAATACATCATCCGGCTCTGTCAACACATATGTCCAGCTGGACGCTATATCACTTCCACATGTGCATATCGGCCGAGCTGCACAGCAACACACATCAGCGGGCTTATCAGCATGCAGCTCAAAGCAGAGTCGCTGACAAAGGCAGCATTTCTGCGGAATAATGGATGCATGAAATCAATCTGCGAGTTTCAAAAGGTCGTCATGTGCAGAGAAACCGTATCATCTCTAAAAGGGGTCCACAAAAGGAAATCCAACAAGAGGACACTAATTGGAATCGGGTGAACACGAGTTAAGTTGTTTTAAAATTCAAAACGTGTGTGCTTTATACATTAGCCGGATAATTAATGTGCCGCAATCATCACTCGTCGCTATTGGGATGAGAATTAATCTACACCAATAGCTCCATTTCAAAGAAAATGTATCACAAAGTGCACGATTTCTTTTCAGTATTCTCCCAACATTCATCCACAGTATTTTCAATACAGAATTCAATTATGCGGAACACCTGAGCAAACAATATCTCACAGCCAATTATTCAGCGCCTTGGAAACCATTGGCAAACAAATTAGCAATGTTAATGTGAGAGAGTGTCTTGATATTTTTGGCTGTGTGTGCGTACAAAGGCAGCCGCACACACACACACACACACCCCTCCTCATGCTCTAGGTTTTTGGGCTATTGTTGACTGATGAATTAAACAGATTGGACTTGATTTGAGAATAGAAAAAGGAAATGTTCAGGTGTCAGTCTGCCCCCTCTCCCTCAGACGAGAGCCATCTTCTGACTGCGATCGACAATTTCAGCGTTCATTATTGTCAGAAGCTCCTAGATCATAAAAAATGATGTTTTTGACTACAGACGGCCGTATTTCAGCTTCAGTTTGAGCAGTGCTATTGTGGCTGACATTTCAGCTCCCAGACAGAACAATGAAAAGCTACCATGAGATATCTTGGCAAGGCTATTGCCCTGTGTATTGATTGGGCAGAGGCCCAACATCCCCTCACTAAAAAGAGATTAAAATATCAGACTTGTCTAAGACATTTATGGAGTCTGTGACCTCAGCCAATGCTAAAGTGGAGTACATACATCATAGTCCATCTCTGTGAGCCACGCTGAGTCTTGAGTAGCGCTGACAGAGAGAGGAAAGAGGCTGAACATTCAACTGCACCTTCCCGGGCTGATGCAGAGGGGATTTAGCTACCAGTCGTGGGTGTAAATCAACTTAGTTGCTGTTTCATTAAAAATTCACACCACGTCGTTGCATGTAAATGTTTGACACTGTGAGCTGTTCTCCGGGATGCTTCTCTTACACCTTCTTTTTTGGTTAAAATGGATGAGATGGATTCTGTGGGAAAGGCAGGGAGACAAAGGCGTGAAAGATGTGTGCATCCATTCACAGCTCCAGAGGACCTTCATTACAGAGCAAGCAGGTCCTGTCAACGTCTTTTCATTACATGGTCCCATATATCCACCCCTGGTGTCCAAACGGTCCGCTCTGTCGCCTGTCAAGAAAAGGCACTCTCGGGGAAAGTCCTCCTATCTCCCCGATCCCCCTCACCACGCCTGATTCCAGACTGCGAGGCGGGAGAGGCCAGGCAGAAAGGGAGGAATCGTGTTTGCCATCAACAGCTCAAGAGAGTAGTATGGCAGAAAGATTGATGGCACCCTCCCTGAAAGTAACAAAAGAACTCCTGTGCACGAGGGCCCGCTTATGGGGCTTGATAGAGTTGTCATCCTCTTAATAAACAGCTCTGATATGTCAGCGGCAGTGGCAGCAGGGACTACACCATGCTCACCCACCAAGCCATGGGCAGGACCACCTACTGGCACCACAGCGCACACAACCGTGGGCAATCTCTCCATATGGAGGCCCCTGCGGGCATTAGCGGGGCTATTACTGGAGGAGAATAAATAAATGACAAAAACATTCCTGTCTCTTCATTGTTGTGCAAGAGAGAGAGAGAGAGAGAGAGAGAGAGAGAGAGAGAGAGAGAGAGAGAGAGAGAGAGAGAGAGAGAGAGAGAGAGAGAGACTGAAGGTAAATTATGCAACAACATCTGTGAACAATAGATTAGAATTTATCTTGGTTTGTTTGCAGTTCAGTTTATCTGTGTGACAAGAACAAGTGGCATTTGTTTTTCCTGAAAATACAAACAAGAGGGCTACAAAGTCAGACCTGTATAAGAACAAGGCCAAAAAAAAAAGGTCCTAACATCTATAGCAACTGACACGTCAGCATCAGAACTACAGAAAACCACCAAAGCCATTCTTAAAGGAATTTACATTTTAGGAAATATCCCTATCTGCTACCTGCACCCTAACCAGCACGGCTAATGCTAGCTAGCATTACTTTTCAACGAAGCTTCTCTCTAGAAAAAAAAACAAATCTTTGTCTACATCACAACACTGATGCAGTGGATAACTCTGGAGATGAAACCTGAAGTCAATGTGAAGTGCTGACTTTTGCAGTTCCTTCAGTGGCCACTTGAGGCTCCAAATGCAAATGTTTACAGTCCATATCTATTTGCTCGGTTTGTAACAACTGCACCGGGTCGAGGCTATCAAGTTTGCAGCATCCAAGCAATGTCCTATTGTTTTCCTAAGAGAACTGCTCAGTGCCACATGAAGCTAAAAGAGCCTGACCACCTGTAAAATGATCTGGATCTACTGCATAGCTTCCAAACTTCCATAAAGCGCGCACACCAAAGACTTTGGTCAACCGAGTGGTTAACTTCTTTAGTCCTCTACTAACTTGAATGGGATAAAATAACAAATCGTGCACATCTTCTAGACTTTCCTTGGAGTTAAGCAGAATCAGAATGGACCTTTCCAGTTGACGGTTAACTTAAGAAAGTTGGTTATTTAGCTAGCTAAAGATTAGCCTGAACCAAGGCATTTAATTTATGTGTGATACACGAACGTTAGTTTGACATTTTCTCTCATATCCCTCTGTTTCGATATAAAGCTAAGGTCAAAAATGAGCTTTGTTTAGCGTAGCATGAAGACAAAAAGAACAGGTTAAATCATCCCGGCCAACAGCTGCTTATCATTTTCACTTTGGTTTATGTACTTTTACATTGTGAGCACGAGAGTCTAGGACCGTTTGACAGAGCCAGGCTCGCTGATCTCCTCACTTTGAATTTAAAAAAACACTAAAACCAACCATATTAATGTAGCATACCGGCTATTATTTTAAACCATTCAACTCGGTGTTCCCTGTTTTGATACCAACCTCAATGTACACAAAAACAGAAACTAAATAAAAGCAGCACTTTTTTTTTCTTATCAGCTGTAGACATCTCTTCGAGAGACCAAGATGACAAACACACAAATCCATGCCAACAAAATAGAGTACAAAAAAAAGAAAAAGAAAAAAATCATTATATATAGTCTGCCACTTACAATATTCACTTATTTTTCACCAGAAACGTTGTTGTCTCTGTCACGATTCAATCTGCAGCACACTCCCCACTCGCTGTATAATACCTAGTTAAAACCAGCAGGGTGTGAAATGGTATTTGGAAGTAAATGAAACTGACTATGAAACGGTGGAGTTGGGAGATATTGCCATGTCAAGATGACAGACAAGTCCTGGAATGGAGCAAAAAAGTTATTATCCCAAAGAAGAGCCGGGCTGGATTAAATATAACCCATGATGCCTCACGCTGCTCTGCCTTCATCCTTCGCCGATACTGCGCAGAGAATATAGACAAAAAAAAACAAACAAAAAAATCACACAAAGAGGTAACAATGCCGAGCGGCAGCTGGTGCTCCTGCTGATTTTCATTTGAACAATCAATAGTATTTCATGCTGCCGTGCCAATAAGTGTTATTGCAAAGTGTTTGGTTATTGATGCTTCGTCTAAAGTGTTTTGAAGGAGCTTTGGAAGAACACAATCCCTCGAGGCTCCTCCTGGCCTGATTTACAGCTGAACCGATGAGTCACAGAGGACATGCTGGGCATTGAAATAGCGACAAGTATGTTGTCAGCCTTATTAATTTTTAAGGTAGAGTGTTGTCCTGTGGTTCGGCAGAGGACATGATGATATATGACGGCCGAGGGATCGCCGGGGTTAGGGCCTAATTGTTAAAGGGGTTGAGTGGGGTGAAGGCGTAAGATGTCGCCGGGGTCATTCATCAAGCCTCAGTTTGACAGAGCGGAGAGGAAGTTTATTTTGCATTTTACCTCATAATCATTGTCAGAGAATACACAGTGCATTTATACGACCCAGCTCCGTGGTCAGAAAACATCGTTCTTTTGCATCTCTATCCTCAAAAAAAATCACTCTGAACACATTATATTGACACCGCTACTAAAAATAACACCACTGTTCCCCGCACCTTCTCCTACAGAGGCCCTCAATTATATTTTGACAAGTGAATGCTGAATAACTATAATCGTTACACTCATTATAATCACAGTCACACTGTAAAGATCGGGGCTTTGTATGAAGTTCTTTTCTATTTCTCATAGATTTCGCTGTTCAGTCCGTTTAAGACGAACTTGACAGGTTAAAGGGGAAAATTCCTCGGCGGTTGCTCAATTGTTCAAAACAGACGGCGTGATGGAAAACCTCGTTCTGTCAGAGGAAGTCCTCTGATTGGTAGCTGCTGCCCTCTGCTGGGAAAACAAGTGAATCTGAGCACCCAGCTTCCCTGTTGACGAGCATATCTAGTTCATTACTGTTAGTGTGTGTGATTAACCATGAGGGTTTGAAGCCTCACGCTTCATCTTCTGTTCAATGTGTGATGGTGAGAAATCCAAAGAGGAGAGTTGCTGTGCGACGACGCTGATCAGTGCTGCAGGTCAATATTGTTTTTTTGTTAAATGCTGGCAAAGTTTAATCACACACAGAGAGACTCCCTGGTTAAATAAAGATTTGAATGAATTAGCCCAACAACTGCAGGTCCTATAACAACAGCTACAGCTCATGTTGAAGAGACAGACAGGCGTTTACTCACTTAGCTTTTAGATACTCAAAGGAATAATTCACCCAGGAATTCACCCATTATCTACTCAACTTGGTGCTGATGGTGAAGTTTCATAGTCCACAAAACATTTCTGGAGCTTCCCAGCAAAGCAGCGTTGCAGAATTCTCCTAAACAGCTGGAGTATAAATTTTCCCCATACAGCTTGTCTGGAATAAACAAAGTCTCTTGAGGTTCTGAGATCCCAAACTGATTTGAAGAGAGGATAGTTATTCCTTTGTGCTCCTGGTTCAGCCAAGGTGCTCGTTAACACTTAAGAGAAGATTTCAAATTTCAAAATAGTGCAAATGATGTTAAATCCATTTGGAATCTCTAGCCATCCAGAGACTTGGATTATGCCGTACGAGCTGTATGAAGTCATTTCATGTTTGTTTCTTTGTCTTTTTCCAGTTGCTGTCACACAGTCGCCTCCCTCTTCCGTTGTTCAGGAGAATGCTGCAAAGCTGATTAACTGTGCAGCTCCAGAAATGTTTTGTGGACAACTGAACTCCATCAGACTTTCCATCAGTGTGAGGGTAAAGTAGATAATAATGACTGAATTTTCATTTCTGGGTGAACTTCTCCTTTAAAAAAAGACTTGAATTAATTGGCACAGCAGCCAACAACTGCAGCTGCTGAAGCTACAATAACAACAGCTACTACTCACATTAAAGAAATAAACCAGTGCCTTACTCAAGCTTCTATATTGTATATACTGTATTTAACATTGTGTATACTTTACTGCAGATCCCTGCCAGTTAAGGAGACATGCGGAACACAAACACGCTGATCCAGCTTCTCCTCTCCTGATACAGATTCAGGTTTTTCTTTCGATCTAATATCAGTGTTCTCTTCCCCCCAGATGTGAACACTGTGTACCTCGACGCGAAGAGCTTCTTGTAATCATACTTTTAAATTTTTTTAAAATCAAAATAAGTGTCACTGATCAAGTAAACATTGAATTTTTCGGTCAGGTGGATCTGAGCAGCGCATCTGTTGCCAAAAAGCTATAATTTGAAAGTGTTTTGGGGAAACAGCGTTGATCAATTAAAAGTTTGTCTCTCTGGCTGTCGACTTAAATCACAGATGGTCACGTTTCCCATGAGCACATGAACACACCAAGTTCACAAAACAGTTCTCATCTGACAAAATCTAGTTACCCTGACTAAGTGAATATATAAAAGCTGGGCGAAGTTCTTGCACGTTGATTTTCACGTTGGTAAATGACATATAGTCCAGATATGAGGGCTGGAAGACAAATTGTTGATTTCAGTGAATCTGTGGTAACTTAATGTTTTTATTTTCTTTCTTTATTATTTTTTTTTAAAACAATGTATTAAATAATTAGTTAAATCATGCAGTCCAAACCCATAAAAACAAGTAATGGGGTTTAAATTTCCATAATAACTCTATTTCATCATGTCTTTTTAAATCCGTGACTCGAATTAGAAAACAAGATGTTTAAATAAAAGAAACATGTTGAAAAAGATTCAAGTCTTCCGATCATATTTCATGAGGGGGAAAGTTAATTCGTCCTTGCCGTGAACACGCCTCTTTACAGAGGGCGTCACGCTAAAATGAATCACAGTCCCACCCACAGAGATGGAGAAGGAGCTCTTTCTCTGTCCAGTCGGCCTTTAAACTCTGATGAAACCAGAAAAACACTACATAATTCTTGGCATCAGACAGGAGTCCTTGAGGAAAGACTCCTTTGTGAGGTCACTCGTTTGTCTGGTATATGTTCATCTGACATCGGGATAATCAGCATGCTAAGGTGAGACGGGAACAAAAGATAAGATGTGAACGCTGCAAAGCTCATTCGAGTCACTTCAGTTCTATTGTGAAATGAGTGTCATCATACTGATAAGACTTGTTCCGACAGGCACATCAGATTCCCACGGTATCAGCGAGTTTCACACTCCGCACTGACGTGTTCTGGTGGAAATGTCTACAGCACAGCATGTTACATTACCCTGAGTAAAAATAAATAAATAAATAAATAAAAAGACAGATATTGCAGCTTTGAAAGAGATGTTGAAGAATCTGAGTGTGTCGCTGGGAGCTGACCTCCGGTATGAGGCCAAACAAAGAATGTTAGACATCGTTGTTTCTTCCACTGAATAAAATAAAGACACATTTGTAATTGTCACCAGTCTCGGTTCGCTTGGAGTCGCATTGAAGCCATTAGGTTTCATTAGCAGAGTCACAGCACTACTTTTGGCTTTCTCCCTTGCATAAGATTTTTGCAAGCACAACAACAAATTATCCTGTTGATGCAACTCTTCTGGAAAAGGCCATTCACAGCATTAGAAGGAAAATCACTGCATGGCCTGAGTCCAAAAAGCCTCTTAATAACTTTAATTTCAACGTACACAACACACTTTTCTAGATATTGTCGCATTTCCTCTCCCCCGTTTATCCTTTTTTTCTACTCTTCAGCTGACTTTATTGGACATATTTAATTGTACTGCTAAAAAATGATGCCTCTATATAACCTACAAGACAAAAACATACAAAAAAGACAAACGAGAACGCAGACAAGACCATCGCCTAGATAGACAGCTAGACAGATACCTTATCATCAGACTGGAGGATGAAACGTCTTCTTACAAAGACATCATGTGACGTGACAAAACATTCAACACAAATGCAATTCAATATAACATCACAATCACAAAGGACACATCACAATCACAAAGGACACATCACAATCACATAGGACACACATACAATCACAAAAGGACACGTTACAATCATAAAGAACACATCACAATCACAGAGGACGACATACATTTAGCCTTAACTTGCTCCATGCTCCAGACTTGGTTTAATGGTAACATATCAGTGTCAGGGGTGATGTTATTTGCCAGCCTTAATGTCAGATTTTAGGGTAGCAGACACATATACCACCGCTCTCCCAAAAGATGTATGATTAACTCTACTTTTGGTCTTACTTGTTTTTGCAAAGAGCAAGTTGCCACATAAAAATCTAAAACAACCTTCATCTTTACCTTCATCTGGAGCCCTGAGTCCACTGGGTGGTGCTGATCATCCACTGAACTGCAAAACAGAACAAAAACATTGCTTAGGAGGATCCTTTTATGATGCATCATGTTTTCAGTGTTTCACAAAAAGTATACCACATACAGTTTATTAAGGAGAGATCAATCCAAACAAAAAAAAAAAAACGGGTCACGGGCACAGCAACAGATTCATTCACAGTTGATGCCAACGGAAAGAAAAGTAATTCTGTATCAGGGTTCTAAATCGTAACCGTACTTGCTCATATTAATACTAATATTAAGTTTCTGCACTCGGGTTGGCACACTTCCTGCTCACCAGTTTGAATACAGGGCACAACATGGCCAGGGGGCTGCAGGACGATGAGACACATTTACAACAACACCAACAAACACTGCAACAGTATTGTTGGTCGGAGCCTGCTGCAGAGCTTCAGTCAGGGACATTGCCTGTCTATAGATGCTTGCTCAAAGAAGTGTAAAGCTCAAGGAACAACTCCAGATGGTGCAGCATGGTGTTTAACCTGGAGGCCCTAAGAAGGCCAGCTGGTGTATCAGCAGATGATCGTGGAGAGAAGTGTTCATATCCCGAGAAAAGTTCTGATATGAGAGCACGTTTTTGTGCGTACCCAAACAGTTTCTGAACATCAATGTCTGTATTCACCGTCAACAGTCTACTCCTGACGTGCACACTGTTTCTCCTCATCCTAATCCAAGGTAACCACAACAACAGACCCGGTCATCCTCACCTAAAGTTACCTCAAAGGTCACTGCTAGCTTGATGCCACAAGGTCAGTGGACCTCTTGAAAAGTAAAGCCTGAGGGGACGTCTTCATGCTCTTTGGCACTGAGGTCAGATACGCCTCCTCTCCAGCTGAAACCATCAAATTCACGGGAAACTGAAAGGATTTTTCAGCACAGCTATTCGATATTATATAATATTATCTGACCGCCTTGCATCCTCTCTGTGTCAGAGTTGGAGAAATTGAAAACAGAGAAGGCTCGCCTGAGCAAACCCATACAAAGTTAAAAGAGTGATGACGTTTTGTCATCTAATTTGTCACCCATATGTCACCCATATGTTCCGCCCAACAACTAGACAGTAAAACTCCCCTCAAACTGGAGTGGGTGAGATTTAAATACATAATCACTCAAAACCAAGTAAACAAGGTGTCTACAGGTAACAAATGTGTATTTTTTTAAAAAGACATTGTCAAGATAATTTGTAATAAAGTTCTGGACTAATCTTCTATTTCCTTTGAGGGCATTACACAGTGCTGGAAGCAGAGAAGAAGCCCACTTTGCTCTAATGGTTTCTGGAACAGGATTGCAGGAACACCGAGAGACGAGAGAAGCCAGACATCATAAAAGATCTGTGAGGTAAGGACTTTTCTTGTCTGGGCTTGGTCTGAAGCCACAGGAACTGGGTGTCACAGCCAAGTCCACAAGCCGAACCAAAGGGACCAGCACCCTGGTATTGACAAGAATTTGACTTTATTTGACTGTATTTAATATCATTATGTCATATAGTGCATGAACACAATGCATAACTCTACAGTGGACTGTAAACAGTAGAATACAAAGTTAAAACTACCAATGAAGATAAACCAGCTAAGTTGTGCAGGGCTACAGGTACAGCACTGTTTTACACTCCTGCCCTGCCTGTTTTAGATGTATCCCTTCTCCAGCACAACTGATTCCAATGAATGGGTCGTTAGCAGATTTCAGCAGAGCTTGATGACCAGCTGATCAGTGGAATCAGGTGTGTTGGAGCAGGGACACATGTAAAACATGCAGGAAGGGGGCAGGGCAGGAGTGAAAAAAAATGCCATGCTGTGTTAATGAGGCAGTAGCTCAAATCCAACCATGACGTTTTTAGCGTAGCTTTACAGCCATCTTTAACCCTGGACTTCCTTCAGGTTTGAGGGTTTTGTTTTTTCCCACCATGCTTGAGTAGAAGCCATATGCTTTTGCTCTACACTTTGATTTATCACAAATTATCTATGTTTTAACCTTCCTCTGACCCTACCCAATGTGGGTAACCTGTACTGCCATTTTAGCACAAGACTTCATCAAAGTTTAACGGATTAACCATCCACAATAAGCTAACTGGCTACCTAGCTTTTAGTAAAACTACAGTTTTCTACACCTCAGAGCTATTTTCCACAACTGCAAAATCCAACATCTAAATTGTTTAGCTAAATCCAACCATGACAAAGTATGTGTACCTGCTACAAAAAGCTTTAGCAGAGAAGCTAGTTGTGACTTGCCATTTTAGCTTCAAAACTCAAAGTTTCAAGTGTGTAATAAAGATACATTTCATAAATCAGCTTGATCTTAAATACATAATTTGAAATTTTCCTACACAGGCCTACTGAGATAAGCTAGTTAGTGAGATAGCTAGGCTACAGCTAGCTAGCCTTTTCTAAACCTACAACTTAACTCCTTTATCTAATAATTGCCTTTATCTCATACAGTTTCATGAGGTGGAAGTCTTGCTAAATCCCACCTTGACAAAAAGTAATAAGTGCATCTTATCTACGAAATGGTGTTCCTGCTACAGCAATTACCAGCCTAGCTTAAGCAATGTGGCTAGCTGTGACTTTTTTTTTCCTACAGAGCCCTGTTGTGTAGAAGACACATACACAAATTTATTTGTCTGTTACACAATTCGGCTGACCAGTTCTACACTTTAAACCTCTTTTTCTAAGTATGTTCCTTTGTTTATTTGCAGGTCTAAGGTTACATAAACCCTGGACACCAACACTAGAAGATTACATTGGACACATAAAGTTTACTAACTGCTCTATTAATAAATCAGAGCATGTTTGTCTTGCATGCCTCACAGTAATCAACCAATAAATCACAGACATTAATTATAAGCGATTGTTTTTGATTGACTGATTAAAAGGCATGGCTATGGGTGCGTGTTGTATGTAATACTCTCACACGTGGGCACCCACGGCAGCATACGGTGCTTCTTAGTGGGATTACATAACCTCTCCCATCAAAACCAGTGCAGCCTGCTGCACCCGATCTCCACCACAAGGTGTCGCCTTGGACCCGAGCGGTACCTGTCCGTCTTTGTGCGGCGGCTCGAGGATGTTGTACATTTTGTCCCACGCGGTCGAGTCCCTCTCCTCCAGCAAATGAAAGGGGGGGGGAGGGTGTCAGGCTATTTGACGCTTTAATTGTAAAATTTCCCCCCCTCTTTTATAATCATGTGAGCACTGGGACGCACGCGCGCACGCACACATATACACACACACACACTTAAGTGGAGAGTGTCACGCATGGTCTCACACGGCTAGAGGGCGTCGCGGCTCCGCTTTCCCGCAACACCGTCCAATGAGCGGCCCGCGTGCCGCCTTCAATCAGCTCGGAGTAAACACGCCGCGGACTCTCCGACCAATCAAAGACGCGACATCCCAGTTCCTGCTCTTATAAATGTGGCCGAACCCGGACTGTTCGGTACCGGAGAATGAGAGAGACACAAGCGAGAGAACAACCCAAGACACACTGGACCTCTCTGTCCTTTAGTTTTTATTTCTATTTCCTCGTTTCTCCAGGTAATTATTGTTCTTCTTTTTCTGCTTCTCGCTCTCTAACTTCTCGGGACCAGACTTTTTGTTTCTCTCTCTCTTTTTCTTAAATCCCTTTTCATCGTCTTCAGCTCCACATTGGCTGTTTTTTTTAAACCTCTCCGTGTGTTTTTACTATCTCGTGTATGTAGTTGTAGGCAGTGGGTGATGGACGAGGAAGCCTATGATGTAATATTTCCTCATCGTGCTTTTGTAACCATGGCTACAGCACCATGTACAGTACAGACAGGGTTTTTGTTTTTCGTTGTTTGTTTTTTTTCCCACTTTGCGAGCTCGCCTCATTAAATATCACTGATGGTCATCATGCACACGCGGAGGCAGGTTGCTTTCCCCCTCCTTTGTTTCCAAACTGGAGAAGGGACTCGAATTGTTCCTCCTTTTACATCCTCGGCGCGTTCTCCGTTCTGGAAGATGAGACAATGGTGGTGTTTTTGTGTTTTTCTCTTTTTTTTTTCTTTTTTTTTTTTTTTTTGCTCGCCGCCCCCCTCCTCGCCTCGACCCATGTTACGCAACATGTGATCCAGAGCTCACATTGGTCTTCATACCTGCATCTCATCTCATCTTACTCCTCTTCTTCTTCTGCTTCTTCTCCTCCTTCAGGTGTGTTATAGTAGGAGATAAAGATGGCCACATCCGCCAGTGCCACCCTGAGTAAAGCTGTAAAGCAGCAGTACATGGAGCTCCCTCAGGGAGATAAAGTCCAGGCCATGTACATTTGGATTGATGGAACGGGAGAGGGACTCCGGTGCAAGACCAGGACGCTGGATGCTGAGCCCAAAAGCATTGATGGTAAGCAGCCTCTTGAATTCTCCTGATGGATATCCTCATGATTTCATAAGCCCTGCAGTGTGTTTTAATGTGCCCCCCCCCTTCTTTTTTTTTTTTTTTTTCTTTTAGATTTGCCTGAGTGGAACTTCGACGGCTCCAGCACTTATCAGGCGGAGGGCTCAAACAGCGACATGTATCTGATTCCTGCTGCCATGTTCCGCGATCCATTCCGCAAAGACCCCAACAAACTGGTCCTGTGTGAGGTGCAGAAGTACAATGGCAAACCTGCAGGTAACAAAAGAAGCTTTGTCTGTAAACTTTAAAGACATAACAGATGGGATAATGTGCAGGACTTTAAGAGAAACAGTGAAACAGTAAAAACATAGATAGTAAAACGTACTTATTGTTAGAGATACTGTAACTACAGGAGGAGGACTCAACATGAAGCAGACAGGATATTACAAAGCTTCATGCTCCAAGACAAATGTACATTTTAAGTATTTCAATTGCCTTTTTAAATCTTACCAGTTCATCTATACCGAACATGCAGTCTACCCTGAAATGAGCCTCCCTTATCCCTTGGATACTGAGAGATTAAATCTCTGGCAGGTGTGCCGTCAGAGACTCGCTGTGACACAAATGCACTCATTTGCACATGCATGCACTCATTCATTCTCTCATGCATGCAGGCATTGAGATGTTTAGGGGTGATAGATGCATCCTGAAGAAGCGCTTACTCCAGCAAAAGCATTGCATTTTATGACAAAAAAGATCACTAAGAGAGACACTAAGATTTAAATCACGACTGCACTTCTTTTAGTTTCACTGGCCCATCTTGTCTCAGAATAGTTAAAGCAATTCTTAAATCATTGCATGATTGAGATGATTCACTTCATGTTCCTGTAGTTGATTGTCCTGGTCTTTGTCTTCTAATCTGAGGTTTTTTGTATGTTTTTTTTTTTTTTTTTTTTTGCAGAAACCAACCTTCGCATCACATGTAAAAAAATAATGGAGATGGTGGAGGATCAGCATCCCTGGTTCGGCATGGAGCAGGAGTACACCATCCTGGGCACAGACGGACACCCTTTTGGCTGGCCATCTAATGGTTTCCCTGGACCACAGGGTGAGCAGATAGTTCAAGGGATGCACGCAAGCATGAATCCATGAATGAATGCCTGAATGGTTTGTTTAACTGTTAACTCATCCACACAGGTCCATACTACTGTGGTGTGGGAGCTGACAAGGCCTATGGTAGAGATATCGTGGAGGCTCATTACAGAGCTTGTCTCTACGCTGGAGTCCAGATTTGTGGCACAAATGCGGAAGTGATGCCTGCTCAGGTAATGATCATTACAACCTAATCCAAGTGTGGACTTTACACAGTTTTATGGGTCAGAGAGCCAGTTTAAAGATGTAACTTATAACGGTGAATTGTTTTTGTGTTCAGTGGGAGTTCCAGGTCGGACCCTGTGAAGGGATCAGCATGGGGGATCATCTGTGGATGGCTCGCTTCCTCCTGCACCGCGTCTGTGAAGACTTCGGCGTTGTTGCCTCATTTGACCCCAAGCCCATCCCTGGAAACTGGAACGGTGCTGGCTGCCATACAAACTTCAGCACAAAGGAGATGAGGGAAGAGGGCGGATTGAAGTGAGTGTCAAAGCCGTCATGATGTGAAAGATCTGCTTGTGTTTTGTGTGAGTTGTTTTCAGTTTTCTGATGAGGAAAATCTTGTTTTCCTGCTTTCAGAGCCATTGAGGATTCCATCGAGAAGCTCGGGAAGAGGCACCGCTATCACATCCGCGCCTACGACCCCAAAGGGGGGCTCGACAACGCCCGTCGTCTCACCGGCCGCCACGAAACCTCCAACATCAACGAATTCTCTGCGGGCGTGGCCAACCGCGGCGCCAGCATCCGCATCCCTCGCCAAGTCGGCCAGGAGAAGAAGGGCTACTTCGAAGACCGCCGCCCATCCGCCAACTGCGACCCGTACGGCGTGACCGAGGCCCTGATCCGCACCTGTTTGCTGAGCGAGGAAGGGGATGAACCTGCGGATTACTAAATCCACCACTCATAGACTGACTCCCACTGCCCTCCTGACTTTTATCTTTTCTTTTTAACTAGTACTGTATTTTTTTTCTTCCTCCTCCCCACTCAGATGATGTTTAACCTGCATTTTAATGGTTTAAAGTTGGCTGGTCAACTTAAAACAAGAAAAAGGTTAATGACATCTTTGGTAGTTAAGAGCTGGTAATGGCAGGGTATGTCTTTCCTCTCGTCTCTAGAAGGGATCGGCTTTTGTAACACTGTTTTATAGCCCATGTCATATCTTTTCCCTTTACCGTCTGTTGGTGACTAAAAAAAAAAAAGAACTAAAAGCACAAGGACACTGAAGAATAGAGCTGCTGAGGCTGGGCAGCAAGTGTAACATATTAAATCTGACTAGTTCATGTACTGGTGAATAATGTTGACCTGCCTTTTCAAGTATCCAGTCTTCAATGTTACTAATTCTTTGATTTTATGAAGTGTCTATTTTTAAATGGCAACTGTTTTGATGTCTTCAGACTTTGACACACTGGGTCAACTTTGTTATGGTACACTTTGTAGATGTCTGTACCCAGATGTAATGTTGTTTCAAATGTGGTTGATCTGTCCATAATGCCATTTGTAGATTTCCTCAAGGAGTTTTATCCTTTTGTTAACTGCGATATTGTAATGCACCTGATTTGGTAAAGCATCACGTTTACTGAACCTGGTGTTTTTTATTGATACATTTAAAACTTTTATTTTTATCACAACATGGCTCTGTGACTCTTGACTTAAAGACTTAGAAACAGTGTTGGGGAAATGTTTCTGCAGTGATTTGGAGACGATTGATAATCTGCTCTGTCTGGGAAGTATAAGGCTACAGCTGTTAGCCTGTTAGCTTCTGTCTGCTCTAACACTCGCTGATGAATAGTCTGGTCAACATATTGTTGCCTTCAGACTGAGCCAGGCTGGCATCCAGCAGTAGTAATGCTAAGCTAACTGGCCACTAGCTGTAGCTTTACATTAACTGTACAGATGAGAATGGTATGGATCTTTTTTTAGCTCTCTGCAAGGAAGCAAGTAGATGGATTTTCTGAATTAATAAGCTGACAGGATGGGACTGCACTTTGCTTTTCCAGCTTCAAGTAAATCATCAGAGTCTGCAGTTCTTTCAAAACATGCATTGATGATGATGATGATGATAATGGAGCAGACATCCCTAAACACACTGGTGCTAATTTTTTACTGCTTGCTCTTAAGACTCACTGATCTTGAACACAGTAATTAAGTCCTAAACAGTTTGTAGTTTTGTAGCTGCAGGGACAAGTTGCGCCTGGTCTCCGTTCTAAAATACAAAACACACGTGTGTTAAAAGCTGTTCAAACATCTGGTAACATAGCAGTTTGCTTTAAGCAGTAAACATTCAAAAACAAACAGTCAAGTGCACCAAAAGGAAACTCTAGTAAAACAAAAAAAGGCTTTCTGGCTTTTGTTTTGCCAAATGTTCTAGTCTGGCTGATACGCTGGCAGGAGCTCAACAGCAGCTTTTGTTCTGGCTGATCTTTAGGACCCTGTGGGAAGTGGTGTACTCACGAGACTGTTATTATGGCTCCTCCGACGCGACAGCCCGAGGCCAATATTCTCAGAAGTGCCGTGTCATAAACGACACGGCACTTCTCTTCCGACCGGTGCGGCCGCAAGCTAGACACACCTGGCCCAGATCCTGTTATTAACCAAACAGCAAAGCAGCTAAGAGGGCTGGTACGTCAGAAATGTGTTTATTTACAGCTGGACGGGGATTCTGAAAAGCAACTAAGAAAACATATAAATATATGATGGAATATGATTTTTAGTTGCTTTTCTGAACTTTAGCATCCACAGACATGCACAGTCCAATGTAAAGTCCTACTGTAAATATTTCCTGAAAACCCTCGGCCTATTTTTAGAGCTGCATGTGATGTTTGCAACCAAGTCCTTTGCAGCCGTTTGTGCCAGTTCAGCACTATTTACTGTAAGTCCCAGCTGGCTTTGGCAAAGACTTTTTGCTTCACGGATGTAAACACACTCGGTGAAGACTTTGTTTCCCCACCGACGGAACGAGGAGACGTTTCAGCTTTGCTTGACAAAGCGCAAACACACACAATATTCTCATTTCACCAGACGTAAACAGTTCTGTGAACTCTCTGCACTTGGGGGAAGGGCAAGAAAAGTTGCTGTGAGACCTTTCCCCTACTTCCCAACTGCCCTCACAACAGAGTGTTATTAGCTCCCTGATTGGCTTCACTGGGAAAAGAGTTAACCAATCATAAAGTCGAGGGCAAGTTCAGTCCTGTTTAACAGGAAGTCAGTGGGCCTCGGGCCAGCACATGTACTCTGACTTGGTGTGGTCATCTTTTCTGCTACATCTGCAAACTCTGCTGGTTAAACTTTGTCTCGTGCACACGTTCGCAGGTCTGCAGAGTCTGTGTCGAAATATGTCCCACTAAATCCAACATTCCAGGAACAGCTCAGGAAGTTATCACGAAACAACAGATCAAAATGTAAGTTTGGCAAGTGAACGAAGAAACAAAAAAACATGGAATATTAATAAATAAATAACAAACTTCTATTTATAGAGCACCTTTAAAAACAGAGTTTGGAAAGCACTTTGATAATCAAGCAAAAGCAGGAAGACAGTACAACAGAGTAAACACTCAACATTCGAGCCAAACAAGAGGAGGTCTGGTAGGGTGAGTTAAAACAAGACATGTAAAAACATAAAAAGTCAATGTGAGTCATTACCATTAAAACTGATTGAATCACAGAAAGGAAGAGAGAAGAAAAATAAATAAATACAAATAAATAGTCATCAAAAGTGCAAAAACAGAAGTAGTTAAAAGAATGAGGATGATTAGAAGACGACATCACATCAGAGGACTTGAGAACAGATTAGAGACTATGAGCAGCAGGAGGAGTAAAGGCCAATAAACAGATTAAAGACGACAAATAAAAGCAGTAAAGAACAGTGAGACAAAAGACACAAGGGAGGGATTTAAAACAGGTAGTCTGAGAGCAGTAAACAGAGTGAAAGGTGGAAAGATGACTATTCAGTGAGAAAAAGGACGACTTCACATAAAAGCAAGTCTGTAAACGTGGGTTTTTCAGAAGTGATTAAAAAGGAGAATTTCAGTTTAAAACATTCAGAAATTCTCAACATTCAAAAGAGAATGTAGAGAAATAACGTTTCGGAAACACTCAAAGACGTCCGTGTGCCACGTCACAGAGATCCCGACTGTTAGCATGCTAACCAGCTAGCCCCTGCAGCCTGTGGCCTCTTTCTCCCAGGGAGCAAAGCTCCTGTGCTCCCTGTGAAAAACCCCAGCACTCATCAGGCAGTCCTGCAAACTGCACTATCCAGTTTACAGCAGCTAGCAATGGATGTGTAAACAGAGTACAGTTAGCATTGGTTAGCTGGTGATGCCCCTATTTGTTGGGTTTATGAATCATCAACAGTAGACCAATTCTTACATATTGCTCCTTTAAGAAAACAAAATTGGATTTAGAAATGATTTAGATCAAGATGGAAATAAAACATTGCACAGATATAATATTATAAAATACTGCACTTAAAATTGATTTTAAAAAAAAAGAATAACAATTCTGGTGATGAACAGTATAATATTGATGAGCCAGAATAAATGGTTATCATAAAAAACAAATTAATCGCAATAAACATGAACACTAAATCCATAAAATAACACTACATAAAAGGCCGACCGAATCGACAGGTTTAAAATGATTATTCTGATAGTTTTTTAATCTTTTTTTTCTTCACATTGTTATTTCATTCTTTCCAATACCTTGTTTATTACTGTCTCTTATTTTTTGAGACTTATTCTTGTGCTGCTACTTATTTCCCTCCGTACTGCCGATTCACCTGCAGAATTTCTCCCAAGGGCGATCACTAAAGGAACATCTTAATCTTAATCTTGATCTTAAAAACACCAACATTTCCAGCTCCACTCAGATCCTGGCTCAGGGCATATTGTCTGAATGCAGCATCACTAGAGCTGTTGAGGGGTCGAGTGCAGGTCCAGTTCTGTTTCAGAGGACGTAGTTTGAACTGAAGCAAACACGAGGACACTAACTTTGTTTAGGTCAGAGATTTTTTCTTTTCCAAATCTGTAAACTTAACTAAACAACAAATATCCATACTTCTGTTCATGTCTAAATCCACACTGACCCTGTTGTGTCGCACAGCTTAAAAATAGTCAAAAGGTCAAATTTCCTTTCACAATCTTGAGCCGAAATCAGAAACTAAACTGAGCCTCAAAATGGGTCACAATGTCTCTTTCCCTAACCTAGTTATTCATTCCAGGTGTGTGTCAATATGTTTTATTGTCCAGTAGGCACTATCAGACACTACTATGCCAGGGGTAAAGTTGAGTTCAGGTCCGGTGCCACTGAACACTCATACACGTGCAACACTTTGGAGAGAAGCCAGCAATCCAATCCATCTTTAACTTTGTTTATCTGTGGCGATTAGGCAAATATATTACCCTGAAAACGTGAGTGTCGGGAGGTGGAGAGAGTTTGTAACCTGACTGTTAATAAAGAACGCGAAAAGAAAAGTTACACTCAATTACTAGATAGAAAAGGCGACCAGATGGACACATAAACAACCCACTCATGCTGCACTCTGAACCAGAGTTTTCTGGCTGCAGCTAGAGTCTTAACACTGCTGGTTCACATAAGATCAGACTTCAAGGTGCTGCTGATGACACACAAATCAGTACAAGGCCTTGCTCTGTCATACACGTCAGATCTCGTTTCACTCAGAATCCAGAGAAGCAATGCGTTTATTCTAAGCAACACTGCATTTCTCTACCTTCTGTTTTTCATCCTCCTCCTCTTTTTTCATTCAGGCTCTCTTTATATCTCTATTTCTGTAAAATGTGACGCCTCTTCACTCTGATGCTAACAATCTCGTGTGGCCTGCCCTCTTTCCAGATCATCACCACGGTGGAGAGGAGGTCACGTGGCTCAGGCACCTCTTGGCGACGCCTCGGCCTACTCACTTGTCCTCCTGGATCTACAGACTTTATACATATTACACACACTGTATCAGATATTCTGTTAGTGCAGATTGTAAACTTTGATTTTACTGTTCTGTTCTGTACCAGTGACATCTATTTCATGTCTGTCCATCCTGGGAGAGATCCCTCCTCTGTGGCTCTTCCTGAGGTTTCTTCCATCAATATCAATATGGTAAGTTTTTCATTCCTCGGATTGTGCCTTTAAGGGCAGAGGACGTCAATCACTGTACAGTTTCTAAAACCCACTGAGGCAATGTGATTGTGATTTTGAGCTTTATAAATAAAACTGATTTGATTTGATCCAATATTACAATTCTTCTCATAGTGTTCTTCATAGTCCTCGCTGCACGTGCCTTGTCAGACATTACTCAGCCAAGAAAGAAGTTAGTCAATCCAGAAATCCAGGGCAGGCCCTGTTCTGTGTAAGAGGAAGTTGGCTGACGTCAGGCAAACACACGCAACTCTTTGTTTTGATAGGTTTTTTTTTTCTTTTCTGCCCAAACCGGTTGAACTTGTTTTTCAGCTTGCCTTTGCAGGTTTACCAGGTTTTTTAAAAATTTTCCAAGACAAGATTTGTCATATAGACTTAAAAGAACAATTTTAGTACTAGTACTATGAAACAATAATTCATGGCACAACATTTTTTGTCTCTGCCTTTATTCACACAGAAGCTGCTGTTGTGCAGTATAGATAGAAAATAGAGGAGAAAATGGCAAGTTGAAGAGGAAATCCAGTATTCTTAAAGGTCTCTATGGTTTGGTGTGTAAATGTCTGGTGCTGTAAAAAGTACCAGTCTATGATGCCAACCCAGACGTAAGCATCGCAGATTCGCTGTGGTTCCATCGGCAAAGCTCTAACAGGAATTCTTTTTCAATGCCCAGTTATAGTTAGTTATTTAATATTAAATGGAATCTAACCTTAAATATTGCGCAACTGGCAGATAAAACTTTTGACGAACGGAAACAACACACACTTTTGATAGCCCCATTGATGCTACTATCAACTGCACCAAAACATGGACAAATCAATGCACAACCCCAATGCGTAAAAAAGCCAGCCGTTCCATAATAAAAACTTCTTGCCATCATTCGTTATCCATGTCTACCTCTTCTAGCTGAAGCTGCATTTGATTTTAAAAACAAATCAGTCGGTTTGCAGCATTTTTCCCTGTCAGCCAACAGTGCTCTCTTCGATTTCTCATTTTTTTCTCTCTCTCCGTTTTCAGGATCCGAATAGACGGTCGGCCAAAACAATGCAATACGTGTGCGTTTACGGGAAAGTGTTAGGGTTGCCACCCTGGATTTGTAGGGAAAAAAAGACACTCGACTAGCTGACAGACTAAGGGGCCGTCCACACGAAAACGCTCTTTTGCGAAAACGGACACGTATTTCATCGTTTTGGCCGACACGGTTCCTGAAAACACACTTTTTCGAAAACGGGAGTCAGGGTGGACAAATCCGAAAACACAGCCCGCCCATTTTCATGTGGACGGCGAATCCGCATATTTTTCAAAACGATGACGCCATCGCTCCACCCCTCGACCTCTTGCCTCTGACCTCTGAACCCCGCGACGTCTCATAACGACAACAACAATGGCAGACTATATGTTCGTGTTCGTGCCGCAGAAGATATTGAGCCTTTCTTGCTACTTTTCGGTTTCTCCGTCCACTGTCTGTTTACAGCGCGCAAGCTTAATGCGCATGCTCAGTGTCTTCTTCTCCATTTTTGGTGAATGTCAAGCGCCACCTAGAGGCCTGGAAGATGAACTACAGTGTCTTCGGTCATTTTCAATGGATCCGTGTGGACGCAAATATTCTTAAAACAATGACGAAATAGACGGAGAAAAAAAGATCGTTTTAGCCCGTGTGGACGGGTCATAGTCTTGCTACTAGCCTGGATAAAGTATTTGTAGTAAGGTATTTGTATCAAGACTGTTAATGTTTAAAAAATTTACTTACGGCTGATATAAACAAACAAGTCTTAATATTGGTACTGGCCTCAAAAGTCCTGTTCTGGTCAGGCTATAATCATACGGGTGTAAACAACATTTCCAAAATATTGTTTGTTTACATCAGCAGCTTATTATCAACCATCCCTGTTCTCGTTTGTGTCCTTCAGCTGCCCGAAGGCCTTGGAGGACCATTAAGTCAGAGACCCATCCATGGAGGAGGCTGCTGGAAAGACCCCCACCCAATAAATAGTTCATCCCCACCTGACCACAACAGCTCCAAGGGGCAATGTTTTTTGACCAGACAAGTCTAAAAACCTTTTTGCCAAGCTCTTTGGACTGGGAGGATTTGCCTTTCTCTGAAAGTCTGACTGAGTTTTTGTGTGAGGGTTAAGTCAAGAACTAAGTCAAGAACTTACCAATTACCTCATTTCCTGTTCGTCAAACTAACATCGAGATAACTTGTGACTGCAACTGTCATTTTCTCTTTCCCTGACTGCTCTCCACTCGATCGGCTGTAACGCAAGTTTGTTAGTGATTGGGTACTGCTGCTACATCCTAGGACCAAATTAAAGTATCAAATTCTTGACAGACTTTCATTTATTTTTTGTATTATTAGGGCCCGAGCACTATTTGTACGAGGACGATATTGTTTCTACGAGTTCAAATTGTTCATAGAGTAAAACCACAAGCCGCACACACACTTTTTCCTTTGCTGTGATCACATTAAAAACATAAACATTAATATTTAAAATTCAGAGAGCATATTTAGGCTCGGACTGAATTAGCTGAAAACAAACAGGGAAAGTGAGAGAGGAAAAAAAGCATTCAGAGAAAAATCTGACCATTACTGGTGCAGCTGAGGAGCCTGTGAACTATCCTGACTAAAAGGCCTTTTGGATTTATTTAAGGTCCTGTTTTCTATTCTATATTAATAAGTACTTGGTTTAAAACAAGGTGTAGAGATCTAAAGGTTTAGATGTAAAAACTTTCCGTCAAATAAAGCCTCATTCAGAGATCCATTCAGAGACATAGAAAGTAATCAAAACTAAAACATTAAGACATTAAAACAGCATCTGAAAGGCAGAATGGCAACAAAGCTGATATAATAAGCTACAGATTTAAAAAATGCATTAAATTAATGTACTTATTTGAAAGCCATAGTGAACAGTTATGAATTAGAGGAGTGGACAGTTTTATTTAAATTACATTACTGACTACTTTACTGACTAACTTACTCAGACATTATTAAACAACACATGGTTTCTAAATCAGTCACTCCCAGAACAGGAATAGATAATGAAGGTAATGGAAGCCTTGGTCTCCATTACAGAAAGACAATGTGTACGTCAAATATAGTTAAAGCTTTGAAAATGCCACTGAGAATAGACATTGGACTCCATCAAAAGACTCAACATGTGCTTTAAAAATGTATAAAAAAACACAATAGAGTGTAATTCAAAAAAAGGTTTTATTATGTAAATAACCAGCAAAGACAACAGTGCTCACTGTCTGAGCAGGTGAAAACAGAGTCAACAAACAACTGCAGGACCTGAAGGAGTTTCATCAGAAGACGGATACTCAATTTTCCTGCCTCAGGTCCTGTGGCGGCTCGTCCGTCACCTGCAGGAAGAAAAAGAGGAGCTTTGGTAGTTTGATGTCTCTTTGTGGAGGTTTTGTGTTGTTTTATGTTTGTTTGTTTGTTTGTTTGTTTGTTTTTAGAGGTTTTGTGTATTTTTATTTTTGTTTGTTTTAGAGTTTTTTTTGTTGTTTTTAGAGGTTTTGTGTGTTTGTTTTAGAGGTTTTTGTGTTGTTTTTAAGGGTTTTTGTGTTGTTTTTAGAGGTTTTTTTTGTTTTTAGAATTTTGTGTGTTTGTTTTTAGGGGTTTTTGTTTGTTTTAGGGGTTTTGTGTGTTGGTTTTTAGAGGTTTTGTGTGTCTGTGCAGGTTTTATTCTTTTTAGAGGTTTTGTTTGTGTGTCGAGGTTTCGTTTTTGCGGTAGTTGTTTGTCCTCCACAAAGAGACCTGGGTCTATTTTTGATGAGTTTTGAGTCTCCTTGTGGAGGTTTGACTCTCTTACTCAGTTGTATTTAACCTGAAATCACTTTTCATAATTTATTTACATGGAGCTTTAATTTGGAAGTAAGTTTGAACATTTACAGGTTTTGTTTTACTGAGAGGAAAGATAAACACATCTGGTTACAGTGCCTAAATGCATTTAATTCATAAAGTATTTAACATGTGTATACACTGAGCGTGACAACATTAGAACGAGTGACAGGTGAAATAAATAACATGGATCATTGTGTTCCAATGCCATGTTTGGCTGCGAAACCATGAGTCCTAGCATTCATGTGGATGTAAAATCTTTCCTTGAATCCTGTGGGTTTCGAGGCGGGGCCTCAGTCTGCTCTGGTTGGTCAGTTCACACAAGCCTGGTTTGCCTAGCAAACTAACAACAAACCAACAACTGGATTGCTGTTACTGAACTTTCGTGCCTAGAACTATACGGTGGCGAACTGGTTATTGTAGCTTACTGTGCTCAGCATTGTTTAGCTAACACTGTTAGCCTGAAAAGCAAAACAACAACTTCCAAGTCTTCATAAAACTTATCAAGCGCACTCTGATTTTGTGCGCTCGAATGGAGAGGTACCTGAACTGAAAACAACCCTTCAATACAATCAGAAGGATGCAGACAAACTAACAACCACTCAAGCTGTTTGTAGCTATCAGTTCACTGCACTTCTACCATGAACATGACCTCAACAACTGCTTCCAAACAAAAAACTTTACCACAGCACAATCGGATCCTTATTAGTGGCCTGCTGGGCAGTGAGGCCGAGGGCCCTGTAACAGCTTTCTAATGATCTCTGCATGGTGTTATCAAGCAGGATGCTGTTACACACAGTTGCAAAGAAATTGAATTTGTGCAATTTTTTTTTTTTTCATTTTGTTTTATCACAGAGGTTCAACATTATCTTCAAGCAAAGGCATCGCGTCCATGCGCACTGAACTTGCGAGTGGAATCGTCGTGGACAGATGAGGGCAGAGATCCAAGCTGCTTCAGTGGCGTCAGGCTAGCTTCTACCGTGGCCCTGAGCATGTCCCTAGCCAGGCCGAGGCCCAAGCTAAACACGCACACTTTGTGCACGCTTCTACCATACCATAGGTGTCTGAACATGAGGGACCTGTAAGTTGGCGGGATCGCACAAGGGCTCGTAAGATACGCTATTACCAATACCAGCAGCTGATCAAAGGCCTGACATTCATGGAAACCACAGCTTACAGCTCTGATGGACAGCACTCGGGCATTTGCCATTGAAGATAGCTGAAGTGGTTAAGTTAACCTGTAACTAACAATGAAAACACCAGGTTTGCCTGGCAGACCACTAACAATTGGATTACTCTCACTGAACTTTTATCCCTAAAGGGCCCTATACCATGAGGCCTCCAAAACAACATGTCTCCACCCAGTTCTGATGGTGTTGTAGCTCTCACTTCACTGCACTTCTACCACAAAAAAGAACGCCAATGTTAACACCAGGCTCTGCTCCACATAGTTTATACACTCAAAGGACGTAGACAAACTAACAACTGCTCAAGCAAAACCTTACGCAAGCTGACAGAAATTAACGTGGCTCTGGTCATTCTGCTGGTGTTTGAAGCTCAGTTTGCTGCACCTCTATCATGAATGAGACCACATGAACCACTTCTAGACCAAAAACTTCACGACCGCACAATTGCACGTCAGAAACTGAATACGATCCTTATTAGTGGCCTGCTGGTAGAATAGGCCGAGGCTTATGTTAATGTTAATGTTAAGCTGTCCATTTAAAATGTTTATGTCTTAGCTCAAAACCCACAGGATTCAAAGGAAGAGGAAGTCATTTAAACAGGTTTTGTTTTACTGAGAGGAAAGATAAACACATCTGGTTACAGTGCCTAAATGTATTTATTTGATCTAATTCATAAAGTATTTAACATGTGTATACACTGAGAGTGACAACATTAGAACGAGTGACAGGTGAAATAAATAACATGGATCATTGTGTTCCAATGCCATGTTCGGCTGTGAAACCATGAATCCTAGCATTCATGTGGATGTCTCTTTGACAGACACCAGTCACCCAAACACAGCTGCAGACCGAGTACACCCCGTCATGGCAGCAGCACTCCTTGATGGCAGTGCCCCCCCAAGCAGGACAATGCACCTGCAACACTGCAAAAACTGCTCAGGAATGACCCGAGGAATGTGGGAAAGAGCTCAAGGTGTCAACCTGGTCTCCAGATTCCCCAGATCTCAATCCACCTGAGCTTCCACTGGATGCAGTCAGAGCCAAGAACAATCCATGGATGGGAGTTGGTTCTGATGCATCCAATAGATGCTCAACTGGATTGGGATCTGGAGAATGAGGAGGCCAGTTTGACACCTTGGGTTCTTTGCCATGACGGGGTGTAGTTGGTCTGAACGGGGTTTGGGTGAGTGGTGTTTGTCAAAGAGGCTCCACAGAAATGACAGAACTCAAAGTTTCCCAGCAGAACATTTGATTGTAACAAGATGATCAATGCTTACTTCACTTGGCAGTTGTTTTAATGCTGTGGCTGAACAGTGTAGATATACATGTTGAATAAAATATGATTATATCATTTATATTATATACAAATGAGATCAAATAAATGCAGGCATTCTAAACAGACAGACTGTTTATATTTCCTCTTAGTTAACAAAATACTACTAAATTTAAAGAGTAGTGTCCCAACAGTGACACTGTACTGGCTTCTACCAACCCAAACTGTCAGTATTCACCGACCTGTGAATGAGACTTGACTACCCGCTAAAGTCATTTGCTGATTCTAGAGTATTAGTGAACAGCAACTGACAAATCTCACACTTTCTGCCTTTAATTTTTGGAGCTACACTGCACTGACCTTGTTGGATCCGGTGTCTCTTCTCTCCAGTGCTGATCACCATACACGTCAGAGCTGTTCCACATGAAGCTGAAGACAAGTCCCATGGTTCACCTGGAGAGAGGAGGAAGAACTTTAGTATAACATGATAACTACAGGCATATGTGTGTGTGCTTGCGTATATATATTCTGATTATAGCAGTAAAAAAGAAGATGTAATCAGATTACGGACACATCCAGCAAAAAGGGGATTTCTTCCAGGATTATCATTTCATAATAAAGAATGGTATAACAGTCTGTAACCATGTGCATGGCATCACTTCAGGAGTCTCATATCACTCTGCACTATAAAATCTGCTATAATCTGATTTTATACATGTGTTTTTTTTTTATCTAAACCAAAAGTAAACCAAATGTTAAATCCTGAAAACATTTAGTGCTTTATAGATGAGCAATATGATTTTAAAGTATATCTTTTGACACACAGGGTGTCAGTGCAGTGACATAAATAACATATTAAACCAGAACTGTGACAAACATACTGAATACATTCTGTGCAGGATACAATGAGGCTGCACATTGTGTGTATAAACTACTTTAGCTGTTCAAAATGACCATCTAGATGCTGACATACTAACATACTTTAACATTATAAACACATCACTTGGAGCCTGTTAGCTAACTGTGCTGTACTCAGATATTCAGCTGTAAATATGCTAGTTTTAACAAGTTAACTTCACACAGCAGTATAATGCCTTCAAGCTAACACTCTCCAACAGATACACGTTAGCTAACATGCAAACCTGTCTGTAAAAACACGACGATTAAAGGACCCAGACGTCTTTATAAGCTCGTTATAGTGTCAGTACCCGTTAAAAAAGGAAGCTGAGCCGCTGCTAACGTGTTTCCCAAACCTGCAGTGCATCTGCAACAACTTTAAAGTCAGCTAGCTAGCTAACATAACATTAGCACTCACACTGACCAGTATAACATTAGCTAAACAGCTTTCATGCTGTTCTCGATAATAAATAAATAAGAAATACTTAATGCCGACTTTACCGAAACTACCTTCTTGTTTTCAGATAGTGACAAAAGTTTAGTTAACTGTGCATTATTCACGTAATTAACATGGCAGCGATAAAAGCGACCAAAATCACAATGGAGTTTGGTGCATGGAACAAAACACAACGTCCATTGCGGATATAACTAGCTGTAATTAAAGGATTATGTTCCAGCCGAATTTATCTCATCACTTAACAGTTAAATGAGACGTTTTCAGTTTCTGTTCAGAGTTATTTCAGAAACATCTGAGGTAGAAACAAATCTGACTGGGCTGACACAACATGGACTTAGTTACTATGTTGAGCTGCTGATATGTGAAGGAACATCACTTGGGCCTATTACCTGAGATCAACAAGTATTAACTATCTGTACACCTCCCACACAGACACGAATACACCTGTACTGAGCAGGTAACTGGACACACAAAGCAGATTCGTATGGAACAGTTTACTCACCGTGTTCACGTCCTCAGAGAAGAGACCAGAGTGAAGATCAGTCAGGTAAATATATACACATATAACTTTTTGGAGGGAAATGCGCTAATTTCACGCGGGAAACAAGCGAGACCGCCCCTTTTGGCCCGCACGACATGGATTCGTCAGAAAACCTGTGGGCTGGACTTATTTGACCTGGTTTATGTCATTTCAACCAGAGAATTCAGTAGCCCTTCAAAGTTGTTTAGCTCTGTCTGTAGAGCGGGAGCTCTGTGTTCAGAGAACCTGCTGTTATCCTGAGTTTGAGTCCCTGCTGGAGAAACTCAACTGCATCATATTGACTGTAACTTCTCTTGTCAAATGTTAAGATAAAAATTAATAGAACAAACACAGATGAACACTTGTTAACAGGATACACAACAAGCTATTTTTATATTGATATGTAATTTCTCTGGTCTTCATTTGTTATTAATCCAAAATTAACTGATTGTAATCAAGTTACATTACTTCAGTATTGTAATCAGGTGCATTCAGATAATTTGGACACCTCGGCTCAAGTGTTATTGATTTCTGTACTGTACTTTTACCATAAAATGAATTAGATTAAATGTGAATGATGACTTAATGGGGATGATGTCACAGAAAGGGGCGGTGCACTAGTACATATTATGTATGTACTAGTGCCCCAGTATGTAAGAATCTATTTCTTACCTTTTTATTAGATATTGTTTATTTTGTACATTTATTAATGTGTATCGATTAGGCTGTTGTGACACGCAGATATCCCCGTTTGCAGGACCAATAAAGGAATTGTGAATCTGATTCTGATTCTGATTCTGAGTCAGTCACGCTCATGGGAATTGCATGGGGTGGTCAGTGATGTGATATTCTGATCACTCATAAATAAGAAAATGTATCTAATATCTCATCATGTTATGTTTGTAGTGGAGCTTTTGAAATGAGAGGAAATTCTGGGAAAAACAGGACAGGTGGCATCTCTAGAGAGCGACCCGGCTCTGTTGGCAGAGGAGCCGTCGACTATGATTACTCTGAGCAGCATTTATGGGAATAAATTAAAATACTATATATATTTGAAAATACTTTCTTTTTTTTTTCGGAATGAAGCGGGGCATTGCCCCCCCT
This sequence comes from Sparidentex hasta, assembly GCA_030272975.1. Taxonomy (NCBI): domain Eukaryota; kingdom Metazoa; phylum Chordata; class Actinopteri; order Spariformes; family Sparidae; genus Sparidentex; species Sparidentex hasta. Next base: position 5,343 of record JARJLU010002084.1, on the reverse strand, counting down.
TGCCCATGCCTAGAACCGGGCCCGGTAAGAAGTACAATGTTTTCCTCCAAAATGTATTCGAGTTAATGTACTTTGTTAAGCTCCATCACTGTCACTGATTCATAATGAGCAAAAGTTTTGTCAGATCATCTTATGTGGAAGTGGCGATGCGTTTGCAGCGGCTGCAATGTATTTCTTTGGGGCAGCTCCACCCCCAAATCGAAGTCAGGTCGTGAGCTTTAAGAGCTGGACTTTTTTTTCCCTTTTGTGTAATTCTGTAGGAATTTTTCATATAGTTATCAGACACTGAGACACAGAAAAACAGACTCAGCCTGTTGGTGTCTAAAACAAGCACGTTTAGTAGATGTAACTTAACCGCTGCATTTAACCACGAAGGTTTCATTGCAGCCTGGTCCAAGCCGTCAGCTGAGGTGATCTCCTGGACCAGTGCCCAGCTGTAAAATACAATGAATTTGCCTTCAACTTAGCATTTTCTCCGATATTTTCTACCTGTGTTGCAGGACAGCTTCTGTATGAATGTAAGCAGACACAGGTGATGGATTAAAACATTTTTTATGCCAGAGTTGCCCCCATTTTCCCCCTGTAAAGTCCTTCACACACAAAAAAACAAAAACATAATTGCACTAAATTACTGAGAGGGATTAAACCAGCCCCCACACACACTGCATGTGATTCCAAAATCACAATATTTTAATTGTGGTGTATTAATCACTCCCTCTGACCGTGTTTCAGTTTAAACACGGCAAGGATCGACTGCATGCACGTCTTGATTGGGTGTTTTCTTCCTCTGATTTAACACTTGTGTGTCGTAATGCCACTGCAGGATGTTGGGAGTTAACCACCTCGCTACGATCTGTGAAAAGCACCTAATGGCATTCAGTAAGCATTTCAAATCCCTTCCACTTCCTCGCTTCGAAGCTCAATTAGGGGTGTGTGTGTGTGTGTGTGTGTGTATGTGTGTGTGTGTTGAAGGGGGTTCGATTTGCATGCAGAAACAGAACCACCCTCTGCCTGGGAAGCTCAGACGAAGGGGAGACACTGGACAAAGGATGCAGAGGGATGCTGCCCTGTTGCTATGACAACCACCGGAATGTACAGGCTGGATCTCGGTGGTTCTTGTGTGAAGTGGGAAAAAAAAATGCGTGTTATGTAAGGAGGGGAAAAATGAAATGGGGACTCATAAATGGAGCTGCGCATTAAACTCCCCCCCCCGGGCCAAACACTATGTTAAGATGCTAGGCGGGTTAGCACGCACTCACACTGTGGCGTACGGTGCAATTGCCCTCCAACTCTGTGCATTTTTCTTTTTTTTTTCACATCTTGAAAATAATCACTGACTGCTAATGTTAATCTTACATAAAACTGAATGTGGCGCTGCAGGAAAAACACCATACATGCACTCAGCACCTATCATTTCCAAAGGTTATGGCTTTGCTTTTGTCAGTGCATGTTCTGTATGATCCTCCTCACATGGTGCTGTGTTGTTGTGTAACACATCGTACTAGTTCAAACCAGTACTGCCGCCTCTTTCTACAATGCGTAACAGGAGAGGGGGACCTCTGCATTGAGGACATGTTTTAGGAAGGATGAGGAAAAGATGAAAAATTGAAAAACAACTTCGAAAGGAAGCCTTAGCACGGAGTTTTTGTGCAAAATCCTGTATAAGCCAACTGTAAGAAATGAAGAGTATATGTCAGTCGAGGACAAAGTTGTCTCATGGCTCATTTCTTGGCAAGATGCATGTGTAATCCTATTAAGGGGAAAAGATGAGTTTGAGGTTATCTGAGGGGGGCTGGAGTGTTTCTTTTGAGCAACAGTGAGAAAAAAGTGAAAGGGGTTTTTTTTTTGAGAAAGAACAACTTTAGCCTTTCTGGCAGATCTCTCTCCCACACATTCACTCTCACGTGCACGTGTGCACACAAGGGAGAACTGACCACACGTGCTCACGTTAACTCAAGGAAACACATGTGAAAACACAGCCCTGTCTGCAGCGACTGAGAATAACAAGCTGCTGCATGTTTGCAACCCCCGTCAGTCGCACAGTTGGAGGGATCGGTATTTTCACACGGGCAGATGCTGTTCCCTGACCAGGCGCGTCCTGATTGGCTCAGCGCTCTGGTACGATTGGGCTAATGCTGGATCTCTTGCAGCCACTCATGCTTACCTGCGCCATGATTGGTTGCGCGATTACCCATGACACAGTGACACAGATTTGACTGTACTGCTGCAGCACACTAACAGTGGTCTGCCTGTGTTTCTATCAGACAGCAGGTAAATACAGCAGATGACTGGTTGCGCTTTTTTTGCAGTGCTGCAGGGTAGAGGAAAGTAAAGCGAACAGATAAGTGAGGGGGGTTTTATAGATAAAGATGATTCTGCGGCGTGGTTGTGTTTTTTAACCTACTTTTGCCCCCCCAAAAAACAACTAAAAAACATTTGATTAAAGATGCACTATGTTGTTTTGAGGAAGAAATTCCTTAATAAATAGAGAAAAATGTTCATTGACTGATTTTTTCATAAAACTGTTTAACTGTTGTTCATCCACTGTCATACTTTACTCCTCGGCAGGGCATGAAGTCCTGAATCTGTGATCCGTGTTTTGTAATTCAGTGCAAAAACTGTTATGGTCACAGGCCGTTCTGCTCTGTCTCACATAGTTCAATCCGTTCACACTTCCATGAATTGAATAGTTGGCAGAGCCAGTGGCCAGATGCCAGTACTCTCTCAGTTCCTAATTGACAAGTAGGGAGAGAGCTCCCCTCCCCCTGCAAAAGCCCTCCTGATGATTTATCTGCAGGGGTTGTCCCCTCCTTTAAACACACAAAACAATGGATGACCCGCACCCCCCCATGAGTCCACTTTTCTGTGTAATTTTCCACAAGGAGTGGAAAAAAAACATCCGTGTCCAAACAGAAACCAAAGCATGCTGACCAAAGGTTTTCTCTGAGACACTTTATCCAGTGAAACTGTGTCAAGTCAAATTTAAAAAAAAAACTGACCCAAATCAAACTTTATTGTTTTATGTGGGGACTTAGCAGGAGAAGACAGTATAAATATTGAGAGCTGGAAGTGGAAGATAAGGATGCACAGGACACTAATACATACAGATTATTAAAATGTATCGAACAATTTACCATTTCTTACTGAAAAATACAAATATATTATAATTAACGCAGATTCAATGACTTACATAAACATTCCTACAGATTTCTGATGAGATTCAGCGAGGATGGACTGAAACCTGACCACATGTGAACCATAAATGTTGGTGTAATATCTAGTAATGATATGAAAAACAAGAAAACACATCTTGAGAGATTGAGATTTTACTCTTTATTTGTTTGTTTTTCATTTCATATTCCTGTACTTAAAAGCAATAAACATATATATGAAAGAACAAAAACAAAAGAGAATTCATGTATGAGCATAAGTTGAACTGCATGTTGGAGTTGCACAAAGGATGTAAAGTAGTCGTGTTCATGCTGCGTGATGCCAACAGCTGCCTCTCACATGACGACTGTTGCACTAGGCCTGTTTAAAAGATTGACCTGCAAACAGGCCAATTCAGGTCAATTTCAGAGGAGAATGGACACTTCTTCTTAGCAGACACTTAATGAACCTCACCACCGTGATGTGAGTCAGCCATAAATGCCTGGAGCATACTCCCTGACACGCATTCTCTCTCAGTGTTAGTCACAGATGTACACACCTTGTTCCAGATAAAAAGTGCAGCAAGCAGTTCTGACGTAAGTTAGACCTGCATCCTTGATCAGCTCATGTGGGGCTTCTTGAAGAACAGGAAGAAGTGGACGTTCCAGTGTAAAGAAAAGACAGCGGTGGAAGAAGTGCTCAGATTCCTTACTTGAATAAATAAACCACACGTGAGGTGCAACATGTAAAAATGTTGGTTCAAAAATGAAAAATCGGCAGAATGTGATAACAGCTGACCCCGACCTCCCAGTCTGGACTGATCGCTGTCTGGATCACTAGCTGCACAGCTAACTGAGCTATGAGCTAACGGCAACTACACTTCGCACCATTTAACTGCGGTTAGATGGTGCCCCCTACTCCCAGAGAGACCTTGCTCCACCAGGTGTCCAGTTCTTACATACTGCACTGTTAAGTAAAACAACAGAAGTCTTACCAGCTAAATTTTACCTTAAAGGACCAGTGTGTAGGATTTACTAAGGAGGAGGCATAAAAGACTCACATTAAGGTAACGAAAACACAACAATTTTTACATGTGTTTTATTTTCAAACACTTTTCTATGTTTTGTATATTTTGGTACTATTCAATACTTTGTTGTCTACATTCTCAGAGAAAAACTGAGCCCAGTGTTTGACCCTGACTCAGGGAACCCACTGGTTGGTACTGGTTGTTTTTACGTGTCGGACTGTACCTATATTGGAGCAATCTCCGGCACAAGAATTTTAGGATTGATTAAGTTTTGTCTTATCTTATCTTATCTTATCTTATCTTATCTTATCTTATCTTATGTCATCTTATCTTATCTTATCTTATCTTATCTTATCTTATCTTATCTTATCTTATCTTATCGGTATTGTATATATTAAAGGCAAGTTGCCTTCTTTGTTTACAGTTTGTTAGTTTAGTCCACTGGGTTTGAATTTTGGGGTTGTGGCCCTTTAAACATTCATAAGATAAAGCTAAGAGGTTGTGAGATGATTAATGAGGCTCTAAAGAAAAAAAACATCAGAGGTTCTGCTGCACAGATCATTTTGTTTTTGTTCCTATAAAAACTTTTATGTAATTACAGAATCAGGTTTGTTTTTGTTTTTGTGAAACACGTGACTTTGGCCTCTTTGGCCTAAAAAAAAGCAGTTTAAATGAAACCATCTGAGAAAGTCTATAAGGGAAATGACTCTTTGGTGTGAGTGCAAACAGCAAAAACATGACATGGAGCTCCACCCAGACGCTGCTTTTCCTGGAAAGAGTCACGAGCCAAAAATCTGTAACATCACAGCACATTTTTTTCCAAGTTGTTCTATTTTAAGGTCAGATGTTTATCTGAAAAGTAACCTGAAACTATAGTTGTCAGATAAGTGAGTAAAATGCACCTCCTTCTAAAACAAGTGGAAGTTTAGCAAATGTGCTCATTGGCTTTCCACCACTGGAGAGGCACAAATCACTGGTGGTATAAAAATGCACTTGCACTAGCAAACTGTAGTTGCTGGGTCGGATGTGGTAACTTTGAATGTAAAAGGGAGTAAAACTTTCTCATGTGACTCACGTGCAAGAGGAAACAAATTGCAACTGCATGGTCATGTGTGTCACAGGGTGTTTTTGCAGCTGCTCTTGTTGCAAATGTGATACTATATATA
>JARJLU010002083.1:0-33381 GCA_030272975.1 Sparidentex hasta | reverse complement strand
ATATGATGAGACCTAAAATTACCCTTGATTTCCAACTACCATCATTATATACTTTTCTGTAACAAAACCATAATTCATATCTAACTGACCTTATTTATGACATGTAATGATGAGTATGATTCTGTTTATGTGGCCATATATGCAACATTCAATGCAGATTGAGTTAAGGGGGTTAGGGCTAGTGTATGTTTATTTGTAATAAGTTTGTGAAACATATTGTAATATTTATTTACATATTTATAAACACACAATATTTTTTCACAATACTGTCATAGTCTCAACATTATAGTCAAACACTAGAATGAAATGGCTACTTTGGGGACTAATATAATTACACATTCAACACACAACACAATAAGGCTCATTTATTGCACAACTGTTTTATCCCTCCAGTCATATCCAGTTCATGCAACTCAAAGACTTTTTACTGACTCCAGTATGCCGAAATATTCAACTACATCTTTTTTAATATTGAAAACAACAACAACAATACTGTATTAAAAAATGTATGGTTTTGCTAAATCTGCATGGGACACTTTAAAAATGGTCATCCCAGTTTAGCAATCACACACATATGAACCCAGTTAAGACATTTTCAGTGCAAGCTGCCTTTGGATCAAGGACTTTTTGATTAACTCCCCTTGCAGACTAACTGACAAGGCCCTCAGCTGTCCTCCACCTTTACACTTGGCAGGATTGCATAATGAGCCCCATCCTCTATACCCTCACACATCTCATTCCAACATCATCATTAAGTCTATGGAGGACTTGTCTTGCAGAGGATGCAAGACTTCAAGAGGGATGACATCCAAATACTTTCAATGTGGGGTTCAAGCAACATTTTTTTCCTGAGCTCCTTATAAACTAAAGAACTAATAACAGACTTTTGGATAAACAGCAAAGACCCCAAACTACTATATATGTACTGGGCAAGGAAAGGGTGGGAAAGGGGAAGGGTGCAGCGACAAAAGAACCCTTCAGAGGTCAAATCCACCCGGAGGATCATAGACTGCTCACTGTCCTCCTTAGAGGACTTTTCCATCTTGCTCTGCCAGGGCAGAATAGTCAACATAATACTGCCCTCTGGTAGATGCTTCAGGTCCATGAGGAGTTTGAAACTGACAGCAAAAAGACATATAAATGAAAAAATTAAGACCGCCTACTTTTTAAACAGAATATTGAGAATAAGATTCCACATAATATGGTTAAATGACGAAAGGTCCAAAATGATAAAATGAAACTCTTGCCAAAATGCAACCTAGGTTTTTTTTTTTTGTGAATGTACCTGAGTCAAACATTTTAAGATTGACCGTATTTTCGTTTTCGGGTCAAAATCATTTTCTAAGCTTTGGGAGTGGTCCACCTTAACTCTCCTCCCTGTTACGGCACATTCAGAGATTCTTGACTGGCAGGAGGGCAGCAAGTGGAAAAACAACTGCTAACGTGAGTTATACAAAAACTTTTTTAGTAAACTACACATACAATGTTCTCAATGCTTGAGTTCATGTGTAGAGACCCTGGTAATACTACAAGCAAAGTTTCATGTTGTGTCGAGTCTTCTTGGTGTTTTAAATTGCAATTTTGATGGTAACAGTATTTCCCCCTAGCACTCCAGTGAAAATGATTTGGCCCGGAAAACAAAAATATGATCAAGTAGCACTTTCATCATAATTATGCTTTTAAATGAACATTTGACTCGGGCACATTAACAAAAAGACCTTAGACTGCATTTTGGCGAGAGTTCAACTTTCAGCTGTCTCTCTATATGAGAGACATCCATACAACTCCCTTTTCCCTTTTTGTGGTTTATTTTTTCCAAATAACGTTAGAAAGAAACCTTTCTAAACAAGAGGTGGAGGAAAAAACATAAAAGGCAACCTTCCACCTGCAGTCAGTGTGCAGTATGAGCTACAAATATGTTGACTGTCATCAGTAAAATTAATACAGCTCACTATGTTGCTTGGTCTACTAGATTTCTGCGTCACAAAAATTATAGACAGCTTTCCTGTTCAGTATGATCATAACATGTTTTGCATGTAATTGTTTTGAATTGCTGTTTCATTTCACACAAGAGGACTGTTGACATTTCCATATTATTGTATAGTTATTTCTAATCATCTGTTAATAAGTTTCTGTGCTGCTTTTACAAGGCATAGGTTCTGATCTGTCAGCCAATTAAAGATAATTAGGGGCCGATTAGGGGTCTTTCCTTCCTTCCATGCTTTCTTCCCTCTTTTACTTACTTAATTACTTACTAATTACTTTTGATGCTGAAGTAAATGTTATTTTTGAGGGACTAAACATGCTCATGATGTATTTTGCATTTTGACCAAAATTCAAAAGTGGTGATTTGCATGCGATGTACTCCTCCTACAGCTTTGACAAGTTGACTATGTGAACACTGTGCAAGTGGGCCTCAGTTTTCACACATTTTTTAGGATAATTTTAAAGTATTACCATTCATTTTTCTCAGATATTTTCTTTTATGTGAAATATTATTTACAATTACACAGTCTTCATAGGATTAGATTCTATGATTAAATTTATCAGTTTGAGGGTCCATCCGTTGCCCGTTATCACCAAAGAAATATATTTTATCTAGCTTTTAGGATCAACCAATCACAGCTTTTGAAAGAGTTTCTGTCCATTCCTTGTTCAGAGTTCTCTGAGAATGTTCTGGAATCACTCCTATGCTAAGACCCCTTGCTAGGAATTTTTAAGTTAAATTAGGAGCTCTCTGAGAGGATTCTCAGAATCTTTAGGAATACGGGCATTGATCTCTCAGAGGATCCAAGTTCACAAACAGTATATTTTGATACTCTGTTCCAGTTTCAAGAGGTTAAGACAGAGTTAAGGAAGATAACTGGAGGTATGATAAAGACACCAGGTAATCCAATGAATTGTACTTAACTTTGTATTTGCTTGCAAAAAAGATAAATGATTGGTCCTAAATTTAATTCAAGATTTGTCTTAAAAACCTGTTAAAAATTCAAAGTTTACATGAGCTATGAAGACAACATGTTGTCATTTTAAAGCAGTGATCGCTGTAGTCTCTAAACTTTATCATCTTTTTCTTTGCCTTTTAGCTTGCTGGTTCCAAAATAATCTGGATGTGTAAGTTGTGTGCAGGCTGCAGCACAGCCACTATTACAAAATCAGCCCTCTTCCACGTCTCTATTATTCTATTGCATTTGTACATTTCCCCCTCATTAGAAAGATGATGGAGACCACATTTGCCCTACACCTACAGACCATAGTGATGTCCTGCTCAGCAGTGAACATGCTCATGGACCTCTGGCCTGCTCTCAAAATAGAATCTGAGGTAATATGGATCAGCTCTCTCTTTTAAAGTGAAAATTGTGGTTCTTACTCATTTGGCCACTGTTTCTGCTTCATAAATGTGTGCTAGATTCCTCAAATTGAACTACTTTTTAAGTGTTGTTGCTGTATTCTCCTGCTGTTATTTTGATGTAGCTGTATGCAGAGGGTGAGTGATTGATGAAGCTGCTTTACTCCAGCTCTTTGCTTGTTATCAATCCCATCTTTCATTTTAGTCTGAACAGAATGAGGTTAAGCAAGCAGATATTGGGTCAGTGATCAGACACAATATCAACTATAGCTTCAGATTAATTGTAATTAAAAACAGACTATGTATTTAAGTTTGAAAGACATCAACACAATATTGTATAACTTTTATATCATTTTACAGGGCCTTTTTGTATTTTGTACCTCACTGCCACCATATTCAGTAGCCACAGTACTGCTGTACTGAGTCAACAAAACATGTTTTTTTGTGTATTTCTTAAAGGGCCACAAGAAGACGAGCCATAATGTTGGACCCAGGCTTGAATTTTGTTTTGTTGTCTCACAGGTTAAAATAATTAAAAATTCATAGTCCTCTTCTGTTCACCAGTTGTATCTCGTGCCTGGTAATTTCTGCAATTCTTCAGTAGATTTCTTCATTTAGACTGGACCTCTGCATGTCACCATTCAACACAGTATCTGGAGGTACCATTCTGGCATGTAACCACAAATTCATACCAGATCTGGTTTATTGTATTTGTTCATATTTGACATAAAATTATCATGGTTTGGTTGTGACTCCTTATGTGTGCATATCTGGGAAACAAGTGTGGACCACTCAAGTGTCATGATTCCATGTGGTAGGTGGGCTAGAATAAAAATGCACAGTGGCCCACATTTGGGTGAGTGCTGGTTTATTGGGTCTCTTCTTGGCTGACATCTGGGAGTGTGTTGGTTTGGTTGTGGCCCACCTCTGACTCAGTGGCCCACTTCTGGCAAAAAAACTGTGGACCTGGGGTCAGTGCCATCATTCCATGTGGTATGAAAGTATTAATTTGCTTACAGCCTTAGTGCCATCTAGTGGCAACAGGAGGTTGACCAAATCCACTTCACATTTGGTCAGAAAATCCTCAAGGCCTTGTTGTGAAGAAGTGAAGAAGAAGAGTTTAAATTTGTTGATGATGGAGTAGGAAGGAATTATTCACCATAAGCAGGACATTGTTAGAACTTCTGTAGATGGTCCAATCCTTCCAAATTTTGACACATTTGATTAGTGTCCTGTCTAAAACACACAAATCACAACGCACACAGTGTTGCAAGGGCTTTCTCATGAGTGGTTGCAGTTTTAATGTAAATATACATATGAATATATATTATATATATTATATCATAAACATATATAGGCTGTCAAATCCTCAGCATGAGCAGCATTTTACGATCAGAGACTGTAAACCACCTTTTAACAAGAGAAATAATGATGTTTCAATATATCCAACCAGCCACTATTTGAGATGGAATGAAGCCCACCGATTGAAAACAACCTGAAACAAGAGTCTACCCACAACACAATTCCCTCTTAACCCAACCTGCATATATGGCCACATAAATTGAATCATACTTGTTTAATATCATGAACAAAATGAATCAGTTCAAAATTTTTATTTTTTAACAGTTATTATCCGATTTAGTAGTGTACAAAACTGATTATTTATCAGAATTGAAGACGAAATAATGAAAACTGACATACCATGACACCAACTATGGTCTTGTTGAATTTAGCAAGAATATTTTTTTTTATTTTTCCCTTGAGAAATGTTGAGGATATCAATAAAAGAAAATCTTAGCATGGTGGCAATGCTCGTGCCTGTTGAAAAACCAAAGAAGAATGAAACAAGTTATAGTGAGACAACCCAAGCAATCAAAAAAGGAAGAAGGGTCATTATGTCGATGAATCTTGCTATAGTGTCAGACTGTGGTGCGAGCTGTAATAAAAGCTATGGGAGATGCATGGAGAAACACACTAAAACCCAACATATCTGAGTTTCTGATGAAGAAATGCCTTGGTTGAAATGACACCTTGGTTGTTTAAAATTCTATTCTACATCACATAGACAAAGCTCTCTTAATGATCATAATCTCATTAGCAATGACCCCCCAAGAAATCTGTATCAATATTAAACCTATAGTCTTTTTTTTTACACTAATAACATGTCTTACTGAAATTGTCCTTGCACACAGAAATATTTCACTCACACTATTCCCACTCTACTGTGGCAAAACACTGAAAAAAGTGCCCCCCTTTTAAGTCCATCAATCCAGAATCAAGACTTTGAAACAAGTGTCATGATAATATCAACTCGACGGATAAGCATATGTCCCCTGGCCTAATTTTTTTTTGCTGTTTTTTTAAATCAAAGCCAAAGTGGGGTAACATAGATGCAGTGGTTGGAAAGCTCACCAGCAACATTAAGGCAGGAACACACCGGCCCAATCGCTGGATGTCTGAAGCATATGGAGAGTCTCGGACGGGGTCGAGAACAAATATGTTTGGTGTGTTCAGCTGCGTCAGAAGCTTTTGGAGCCATGCTGAGGTTGTCTGCTCCGACTGAACATGCGAAGTCTGAGGAGGAGGGCTGTCGGACGTCTGAGCCATTGGATACTCTGATTGGCGGTGTGCTAGCGAATCAGTGTGGTGTGTGGGAGGGTTAAATACTGTGTGCGCATCAGTTTTCTATGCACTCCATTCCGCCATTCCCCATTTTCATGCTTTAAAGTCCTGGCATGAGACTAGTTGTTATGTCCGTTCAGAACAAATTAATTTGTGTTTGTTTGGTAATGCCTCACTGCATGTTAAGTATGCAGCTGTTTTTATCTGAAATAGTTAAGTACAGTTTTAATCGAAAGTAAAGACAGTTGCGTGCATAAGCCTCTCGTTTACAACTCACAACACAAGCGCCACCTGCTTATTGCATCTCGCACAAGCGCAGAATGTACACGCTACTGTGCAGCAGGCAGCATGTCGAAGCGGTGTGTTTCAATGCAACTTTTCTGCCGAATGGGTCAGACAAGAGGCAACGAGTGGTCGGACAGTTAAACTGATCAACTTGGAAAAAAAAAAAAATGGAAACACATGGCCATACTTCATGCTCACTCACACTGGGCCAATGATGTAGTTAAATGCCTTAAAAGCTGAGTCTAGTAATGCTTTTTAAGGTCTGGGTGTGGGTTATTTCCTTTCGTGATTTTTAATCTGATATGCCTTAACCAATAAAGGTTTTTTAACCACATCCTTGGCTTGGTGTGACTGTCCCTGAAGGAAGCCCGTGCTCAGGAAAGTTTTTTCCTCGCTCGAACTGAAGGTCTAAGGACAGTGGATATCATTCATTGTACAGGTTGTAAAGCCCACTGAGGCAAAATGATTCAACTGTGTAAATAAAATTGATGTGATTTGACTTGACTCAAAGTGGTGTTGGCTGTAGTGGAGTCAATGGGTGATGCACACAGAAACACACTAAAACCCAACTTATCTACTCTGTATGACTTCTGAAATGCCTCCAGAAGGGATGGGGCATTTCTTCTTCAGAAGTTGTATGGTGTAGATATGTTAGGATGTTTATGAGGTAAAACCCTGAAGTATCTCTGAAGCATCACTGACATAAGTGAAGAAAAAATAAGGAGTTGCAAGGCAGAAAGAGGGCAGAGGTGGCAGGTGAGAGACAGGAGGCTATTACATCACAGTTATGTTAACTCACTCCAACTATAGGCCATAAATAGTAGCACTAGGCAGAGGATGTGAAGCAGGCTTGAGCCAATAAGTTCCCAGATTTGCCATGCGGGAGGCGGAGTTTGAGTCGTAACAGAAACCAATAAGGGAGTCCCTGACTCCGCATAGGGGGCAGGGTTTGTAGCTGAGATTGCCTCTTCCTGTTCCCTGTCCAGAGACGTTGTATCCAAGGCAACCAGCATCTGAACTGTGGCACGGACCGGCTGCAGGCGGCACTGGATGATATCGTAGGGTGAACACAGGGAAGACTGGTGCCCCCAGATTGAAGACAGCAAAAAAATTAAGAAAGGCGGGGAGTTTTGAAAAAGTGTAGGATGTAGGAAGGTAAGAATGAGGGCAGGAAGAAAGGAAAACGGGGAGGACAAGGGAAAGCAAATTAGAAGAATAAGAAAAAAGCCAGGGGGAAAAGAGGGGTAGGGATGACAGAGGGATAATAGAAAGAAAGGGGAAATGAAGATTGAACATGTATGGTTGGAGGAAACAAGAACATGGGAAGAAGAAGGAGGGAAGTTAGAGGTAAAGTGATGGAGTTAAAAACAAAGACAAAGACAAAGGACAAAGAACAGTTAGGGGAACGAAGAGGGATACAGAGAAATGACGACACAGGTGATGGACCAAAGGTATGAGGGAAAAAAAGGAGGAGGAGAAGGGGAAGAAAGACATGGTCAAGCCAGAAAGTAAAAGAGAAAGAAATGGCAGAAGGTTAAACAAAGGACACTGAGGTCAAAGGTCACAGACAAGAGTATGAGCTGTTGGAGTGTGGTGATATGGGGGCAGGCAGGGATAATCACGGCAAAAAGTAGAGATGCTTACTGAGAGGATTACAAAATCTTTTAAAAGCCCTGTCAGGGACCTCTATTCTCTCCCAGTGAGCAGCCTATAATGAGCAGTGAATTGGATGATGGGAGAGCCAGTGCAGTCAGCCAACAGCGGAGCCTGTCAGCAAATTGTCATAGAAGTTACTAGAATTTCGACTTGCAGAAGCATGGTCAGTAAAGCATTCAAGTTGCAGCAAGCCTGCAAGTTAGTAACATCAGTTTAGAGGCTGAAAACAGTCAGCAAGCAGCAGAAGAGATGGAGATCAGTGGTCAACTACTCAGTTCAGATAGACAGCACAGAGTTGTAGAAAGTTCTTGAGTTAAATTATAATCTAAAATATACATAAAACTAAAATTTTAGCTCTCTCACTGATAAATCCCATGGCGGCAATGTACATCAACAACTGGTGCAACAATGGGAAGCTGGTCTCCAGTTACTGCTCCCCTGATGTTGAGCTATTGACTGTCAAATGTAGACCTTTCCATCTACTCCGGGAGTGTACATTCCTCCATGTTCTAACACCAATCAAGCCAACATGAAAACTGTGTTTCCTCACTTCCATCAGTATGTAGATACTGCAATCGGGGGGAGAGCACACTAGACCTGGCCTACAGTAACATCAAAAAGGCATTCAGAGATGCGCCCCGCCCCCCCCACCTCGGCTCCTCAGACCATCTCTTTGTGATGCTAATTCCGGCAATCATCACACGCATGGAAGAGTATGCTGAGCCTGTGTCTGCATACATTTAAAAGTGAGGACGTTAGTGTGATGAAAAACATCACCACACGGGCCAATGAGAAACCCTGGATCGGCAGTGAGGTAAATCCAATTCTGAAAGCACAACATGGCGCTTTTAAATATGGTGACATGGTGGCACTGAGAACAGCTAGAGCCTACCTGAACCATGCCATAAGAACTGCAAAGCGTGCTCATGCTCAGAAAGTACAAGACATGACCCCACTAACACCAGATAAATGTGGCAGGGTATCCAAGTCATCACTGACTATAAACCTACTCCTCCCCCCTGCGACAACAATATCAACCTTCTCAACAAGATAAATAGCCACTTTGGGAGGTGTGAGGCACTCCACACCACTACTGCAAGGAAATATGTTCCTCACCCGGACGAGCAGCCACTCAGTCTGGACACATCTGAACCCTGAGGAGAGTGAACACCCGGAAAGCAGCAGGCCCCAACAACATACCAGGATGGGTGCTCAAGGAATGTGCTGACACCAGCTGACAGGGGCTCTCATAGACATCTTCATCACCTGGCTAATCCACGGTGTGGTGCCATCATGCCTCAAGACTGTCACAATTACACCGGTGCCTAAAAAATACTTCATCTGTTGATGCATACAGTTGTAGATTTGAAACAATAGTTATACCGTTTTTCCATTAGCACACTTCTGGTGCTCAAACCAAGTCATGCTGACTTGCTTTTCGATTACCAGTTTTACTGCGCTTCGCCCAACTGAGCCTCAGTCCCACAGACCTGCTCCAGAATAGGGCCAAGTCGTGGCCAACCTGGCTGCCACGCTGACTCAAACCAAGTAGAGCCAGGCCGGCAGATTTTTAATGGAAAAATGTCAGGAAGGGAAATCTGGTCATTCCTTGCTAAAAGTTAGATTAGAAACTGATACTGTACATGTTTGTACAATACTTCTACTAAAGGCACTGCAGGCTTGTGCGGCCGTGAGGATTTTCTCTGAAACCCTTGTGCCCTGCAAGGGCCCCCCTCAGGTCTGCTCAGGCAGTATATAACAACTGCATGACCTAAGCTTGTGCTCAGCCCTCACCAAAGTAATGAGGCATTCTATTCTGTGTGGGAGCTCCAAGAGATTCTGGATGCCTCACAACGCTGTGTGTAGAGGAAGGCCTTACAAGAAGCTGGGCTAATCGCCGTGGAAATCTTCCAAACAACTCAGAAGGGGACCAGGCATGAGTTTGACAGCTCTGCACCCTCCATCTCAGCCAGTCTCTTGGCTCCTCTACCCATTGCGAGACGGAGTTCTGCATCTGCAAATACCCCAATCTCCACCATGACCAGAGGCTCCACCACAGTGCTTGTCTCCCTCACAGCAGTCTGCCAGCAATACAGTGGCCTCCAAAGGATGTTTCCAGGATGTGCCAGGCATCATCATGGTGGCATCAGATCTAAGGGGGCTCGGAATGCCGGCAGAAAAATATGTACCTGCTCAGCACCTCTCAGACTCCCTTCACAGGGAGACATAATTTTCCAGTTTAGGAAAACTTAATGTGGCGATAGAAAAAAGATCAGCTACAATCCTTTGGTCAAGGTAATCTTCAGAAGTGCAAGCCACTGCCATGTAATCACCCAGTTTCTTGGAGTGGTGGAATGGAAGACGTCATCAGAATCAGAATCAAAATTTCCTTTATTTGTCCCACAAACCGGGAAATTTCTTCATTACAGCAGCCAAAGGACGGCAATATTGTAATAACAAAAAATAACAGTCTAAAATAAACAAAGTAATGAAACAAGTAATACATAGAAATAGACTCAATTGTATACACATATTTTTTACACTGAGAACAGTGTAATTGTAAGCAGTGTCACACTGCAGTAAGGGGTGTCCCGTCTTGGTTTTTTTGTCTTGTGAATTTCATGTTTTATTTTGAAAAGTAGCTCTCCTCTCATTTCAGGTCACTGTCCCTTCCTCTTGTGTCACCGGTCTGACGTCTCCCCTAATCCCTGATTGTTTCCACCTGTTTTCTCTTCTTTCATGTGTGTATATAGTCTGTGTCTTCCCCTGTATCATCGCCAGAGTATTTCATCTCGTCGTATACCTCCAGCCTTGTTTTCCACAGTCTTGCAAAGTCCTTGTTAAGTATTGCCACGCTTGATTTCTGTTCCGATTGTATGCCTCTGAAGAAGAGTGATTATTATTTTTTAAAGTTTTTGGTCAGCTTGTTTTTATCTTGCTTGCTAGTTTATGTTTCAAAGTTTTCTTGTTTCCTCCCTTTTGGAGTGCTTTGATTTTCTGTTTATTATTATGTGTCTTGTTCTCCTTGGTTTTTCCTCATCTGAGCAGACGAGATTAGTTTTCATAGTCGGTTTGGTTGTCTGAAGAAGATACAACTGAATTTAAGAATAAAAGCCTGTCTAAACCGTTCACTGACTGCATCTGAGTCCTCCTTTATCCAGCCCTGACAGTGTGGCAGTGTGTTGCTGAACAAATAATAAATACGGTTATGAAAAATTGTCCAGTTAGTGCAAAAAACAAACAAACTGAGAAATGGGTTCTTTTTTGACATAATGCACATGTGAAGCCTATTGGGAGCAGTGCTGGTTGTACAGTCTGACAGCAGCAGGAAGGACCTACCTCTCCTTTACACAATTGAAGGAGAGGTATGTCACAATGGATGCTCAGTGTTTCCCACAGAATCAGATTCTAATTGTAGCATGGGCGTATCCAGCTGAGGTGGCATAGAGCATGTGCACTCAAGACTTACATTGACTTAGTCGGTTAACTTCCAGTTTAGCTGCTAGCTAACTTGGACAGGGATAAAATGTAATCAGATGGCTCCCCTAGACTTTCCAAATTTTATTGTACTGGTTTGCCCAAACTCCTACAGTAAAACAAGTCATTTCACGAGGGTGTGAGGCTTTTATTACCATTTTACAAACGTGTCTTTCACAATGTAAGCTTTTGGAAAAAGAGGGCATCCCAGAATGGAGCTGCCCTTCTTGATAAGTTTATCCAGTCTCTTCTTACCCTGCTGCTGAGATGCTGCTGCTCAAGCAGACTACTCCATAGAAATTAGCTGCTGCTACCACAGTCATAGAACATCCCCAGGAGTGGCCCCTGCACAGCCCTGGTGGCAGAAATGACTTATCTTCTTGGGAAGAAAGCACTATCCCAGGTCAATCCAAGAGAAGTAAGTAAGTAAGGGGTTTTATTTCCATTTTTTACTAACACCAATGAAAATAGGTGGGCTGAGGCTGTTTTTGGACCTGTATTTGTTCAACAGATACTTTATAAAGTGACCTTTTCACATGTGGGCAATCAGAAATGCTATTGGTTCACTTTCATTGGCCTAAGAGATTCATATTTCCACAACCTCTTATTCCCAGGCACAGAAAGTTCACCTTCCGAGGTTTACAAGTCCAGTACTACCATTTGGCTACCATTTGGCTATTCTCTGGCTCTAGCTTGTTCCAGACAACCTAGTCCTTAAAGCCCCCTCTGAAAGAAAGCTGCTATCCAAACAGAAGTCATACAGCATTTGAAAACATTAAGTCTGATGGATGGTGTAAACTTTCTGCAAATGCATATCTGGTGATAGACTGGCGGCACTATGAATGGGGCATCTACTGAGTATGACAAGTCATGTGGTTGTCCCATTAGGAGTCCCTAACACAAGGAAAATCTGTCCATAGCACTGAAATTGCTAAAGCACTTTGCTCTGCAGTAGAAAAATACTTATCATAGTAAGGGCAGACAATATGACAGTGGCGGTGTGTATCAACTACCAAGGCAGGGTGTACACATCGAAATGATTGGAAATAGCCAGGAGATCCGGGTGGAAACTATGGCCCACCCACTTTCAGATGTGTCAGGGGAGGTTTTGAAAAGCAAAGGCTTATTTTTGTTTGTGTCATGAGAGAATTACTTTGTAAGACAACATTACAGTGGGATTTGGTGGCCTGGAGCTCTCCTTTATGCATTTCCCCCTTTTGCCATTAAGTCTGCATTCAGAACAAGAATCCAGAAGCAGAAGAAGCAGCTGCTGGTGAGCAAACCTTGGCAACTTTCAAATCACATAGATGCACTGTCATGACTGGACACACCTGTCTTTGTTCAGCCAATGATTGTACACAATGCCACTGAGGAAGGGTGCTTGGAAAAGTTGACAATCATCTGATTGATGTCATTAGTTTCAGTTTCAACTTTCTGTAACTGTGTGAAGAGAGTGGAAGATGGATTAATGGGGAGGGTCAAGAAGAGTGATGTGCATTTCTACATACTAATGAGGAAACTCTTCTGGCCAGAGATATGCTGCTCCAGATGTTCACTCCGACAAGCTAACACACAAAGCATAAGGCTTTCATAATTTTACTTGAGGTCTGGGCTCTGGCTGGGTCATTCTTTTGTTGATTTGGATGTATGCTTTGAGTCGTTATCATGCTGAAAAATGCTGCCACCACTATGCTTCACCGTTGATATGGTGCTCTTTTGGTGATGTGTAGTTTGTTTTTGCGCCAAACGCCAAACCTTTTGGATATTAGACCAGAACACATTTTTCTGCATGTTTTTTTGGGAGACTTCAAATGTGTTTTTGCAAAATGTGTGTTTTGGATGGCCTGGATGTTTTTCTCTGTAAGAAAAGGCTTTGATCTTGCCACCCTAACCCATAGCCCAGACATATATGAATACAGGAGATTGTTGTCACATGTACTACACAGCCATACATTCCTGCAGCTCTCTTAATGTTGCTCTAGACCTCTTGGCAGCCTCCCTGACCAGTTTTATTCTCGTCTTTTCATCTATTTTGGGGGGATGTCCAGTTCTTGGTAATGTCACTGTTGCACCATATTTTCTCCACTTGATGATGACTGTCTTCACTGTGTTCCATGGTATATCTAATTCCTTGTAAATTCTTTTGTACTCTTCTCCTGAATGATACAATGAGATTCCCTCTGGTGCTTTGGGAGCTCTCTGTGGACAAGGGCTTTTGCTGTAAGATGCGAGTGTGAAAATGTCAGGAAAGGCCTATTAGAGCAGCTGAACTTTATTTAGGGTTTAACAGAGGCACTTTAAATGATGGCAGGTGTGTACTGACTCTACTGAATTTGAATGCAATCGGTTTATTCTGAACAGAGCCACATCCCCAGTTATAAGAGGGTGTGCACATTTTAACAGGGCTGTGCAATGTTTGTATATCCACTGTATAGTCAGTTTTTTTTCTATTTTATTTCCACATAGAACCACACTATATTAAAGTCAAGTTTTAATGTTATTCTGATCTGGCTGGTCCGCTGGAACAAGCTCTGACATAGAGCCGTGCCTGAGTGGTTTCTTACTGCTGAGTTTCCCAGCCTGCCTCATCGAATGCTTGCTGCTTTTTTTTTAACCTGTGAAGCTTTTGTTCGAAAAATCATTTTTGCACCTACACGCCTGTCTGTCCCTGCTTTGGGGTCCAACTCTAAGCAGTCCATGACAGAATTATCTGGCCGATATGGACCCCGCAGAGACCTTTGCACTTCACCAGGCTCTAGTGAGTCAGGGATTCCTTATTGGGCAACATGAGGAGGCTTCCAGCTCCAGCTCCACACTCCGGTTCCTCCACCCAAGCATCCCTGTGAGCCCTTCATACCCACACCTGCCAGGCACTCAGGAGTTTTAGGGAGCTGTGACCAGTTTCTCCATCAGTGTTCTTTAGTTTTTGATCAACAGCCTTTAATGTACTCGACAGATAGGTCAAAGATTGCTTTTATTATGAGTTTGCTGTCAGATAAGGCATCTACCTGTGTGTTGGCTGTGTCTGACAGCAATTCTCCTCCATGTAGATCATTTCTTTTGTTTACAGCTGAGATGAGCACCCTTTCGACCACCCTTTACAGGGCAAGGAGGCCAGTAACTGGCTCCTTTCTTTACAACAAGGATCCAGCACAGTCTCCCAGTACTCCGTAGTCTTCTGTATTCTCGTGGCTGATTTCGGGTGGGATGAGAGGGCTCTACAGGGGGTATCTGTCAAGGGTTTGAGTGAGGAGCTTAACAAGCTAGCGGCTAGGGACGAAATATCTTCTCTAGATGAGCTAATCCCCCTGGAAACTCGCCTAGATAACTGGCCTCATAGCTCCCCAGCGCCGAGCAACCCATGCAACTGGGTTCCTGGGGTCAGACTGGCCACCTTCTCACCCAGTGTCCAGTCCTGCCAAAAGAGTACAATCAACAGCCACAGGAGGGGCAGTTTAACCTTTCCTCAGAGCCCTTACCAACAGCTAAGGATGTGGTTGCTCTTCATGGGAAGCTGCTAGGTTGAGTCATTCACAGCACTGCACCGCCGTCACTGCTTCTCTGCGGTAACCAGCATGACTCCCTGGCACCCCCCTACCATCTAGCAAATTTTATAACCTCTCCAAACCAGAGAGGGAAGCCATGGAGACTTACATTACAGACTCTATTGCAGCCGGACCTATTCATTCCTCCTCTCCTGTGGGGACGGGCTTCTTCCAAGTGGACAAGACTCTTCGCCCCTATATTGACTACAGGGGTTTAAACAACATAACGATATGTAACAAGTACCCTCTACCCCTCACTGACTCCGCCTTCAGCTCCCTTCACAAAGCCACCATCTTCACTAAGTTAGACCTTAGAAATATATACCATCTGGTATGTATTAGGGAGGGCGACAAGTGGAAGACTGCTTTTAATACTCCTCTTGGACATTTTGAGTACTGTGCAATGCCTTTTGGACTAACAAATGCACCTGCTGTTTTCCAGGCCCTTGTTAACGATGTCCTGCGTGAAATATTACCGTAGGCTCATCAGGAGCTACAGTAGTGTTGCTTCCCCATTAACCAGACTAACCTCTATAAAGACTTTTATGGTCCCCTGCATCAGACACTGCTTTTAGTAGACTGAAGTGCCTGTTTTCCTCTGCCCCAGTGCTTTCTCACCCAGATCCCGCTGTTCAGTTTGTTTGAGGTCGATGCCTTGGACACAGGGGTGGGAGCTCTTCTCTTTCAGCGTTCCACCTCTGATTGGAAGCTACATCCCTGTGCCTTTTTCTCATGCCGGCAGAGAGAAATTTTGATGTTAGGAATAGTGAGCTCCTGGCGCTCGTGCTGGCTCTCCAGGAGTGGAGACATTGGCTGGAGGGTTTCATCTTTCCTTTTACTGTCTGGACTTGACCATAAAAACTTATCCTACCTCCGGTCTGCCTGCGGGTTGAATTCTCGCCAAGCCTGGTGGGCTTTGTTCCTGGGGCATTTAAACCTCAGCCTAACATACCAGCCCGGCTCCAGGAACACCAAGCCGGATGCCTTGTCTCGCCAGTTTTCCCGGAGGGGGAACCACAGGGGGAGACCATGTTGCATTTATTGTGTGTGGTTGGAGCTGCCAGGTGTGAGATCGAAAGGTTGGTCCATGAGGCCCAAGAGGACCATCCGGATACTTAAGGCTGTCCACCCGACCAGCTGTTTGTGCCTCCGCCTGCCAGGTCTCCGGTACTCCAGTGGGGACAAGCCACACTGGTTTCCATCGAACCCTAGCCCTCTTACAGCAGCAACTCTGGTTGCCCATTATGTCTTCTGATGCAAGGGAATACGCCTCTGCTAGCTCCGTCTGCGTGTGCAGCAAGGCCTCTCACCGCCCTCCTGCTGGCTTCCTTCTCCCCCTTCTCATTCCTCAATGGCCATGGTCTCATATCGCTGTGGACTTCGTCATGGGCCTGCCTCCATCAGAAGGTAACACCACTATACTGACTGTTGTTTACCAATTCTCCAAGACTGTGCACTCCCGTATACATTCCTCTGTCCAAGCTTCCCTCAGCCCTGGAGACTGCCACTCTGTTTATCCAACATGTGTTCCGGCTGCATGGCATCCCTCAGGACATTGTTTCGGACCGAGGCCCCCAGTTTTCTTCACAGGTTTTTGCCGGGCTCTGGGTGCATCGGCTAGCCTCTCCTCGGAATATCACCCCTAAACTAACGGCCAGATGGACTGGACCAACCAGGACATCGAGATAGCTCTTCATTGCGTCACCGCTCGCCACCTGCCCTAAAGGAACACCCATCCTTTCATGTTTCCCTCCTGAGACCAGTTTCCACCAGCCCTCTGTCCCATCCTGGGGTACTGTGAGGGTTCTGTGTTTTGGTGTGTTTTTGCCCTGTTTGTTTTCCCCACATCTTTGTTCCTCCCCCTCTGCAGGGCCTGGTTGACAGGGCTGATGAGGCACAGCTGCAGTCAATCACTCATTACTACCTCCTTAAAACCTCTTAGTGGGGTGGCTAGGAACTCAGTCAAATTGATGCAAAAGTTTTGTTTTCTCTTCTAAATTGAAGATCTATAGAACAATTTTGGTCCGATGGCCAAGAAACCAGATTTAAAGAAAACAGTTTTTTGGTACATTTTCTAAATTTTTTCAAAAAGGTCTTAATTTTCTGACATTTGCTATGTAATATTTTTATTGCTATTGCAAGTCAATACTATGTGGGGAATCAACTGTTGCTCAAATGTGGACGTTTTGAAAATAATGGTGTTGCAAAACTCTAAGGTGGCTACTTTTAAAATGTATTATACTAATAGCTATAGTGACTTTGGAGAATGTCCTAAGTATTGTGAATAAGGGAAGGTGTTTATTATTCATCAAATGTCACATACAGCAACTTGGTGTAGGCCTAATATATGTCAAGAATACTTTACAATCTTACATTTCATGCCCTTTAGTTATGTCTATGTCCTTATGTTCTCTATTCAACTGCTTAGATAAAGTTCATTCGTCTGTGTGCCTCATTTTCAAAGTCCATTCAGTCCATGTATGAATAAATGCCTGAAGAATACAGTAATTCCATTGTGATTTCACAATTCACTGAACCACTTGGCTCTTTACTGGATAAGTTCTAATGGTTCTGTTATTTTGAAGTAACTGCATAGGTTGCAATGAACATACAAAGCAAGTCTTCCTTCTTTTACTGTTACTGCTGAACCAACCCTAAAAGGGAGAAAGAGAAAATCTAACAGGTATTATGAGATGGCTGGGACAATGAAATTGCAACAGAACTGCATTCTGTGCCAAAAACAAACAGAGGAAAAACTTGTTTGCCCTCTTGCTAATACAGTTGTCAGTAGTAGAGAGGGAGCATACACAGAAAGTATCAGCCTTGCACGTCAGTTCAGAGCAATTGGTGATGCTCCCCACCCAGATGTAGAACTTCCAGATGAAGAATCCATGCCTCAGAATCGTGCTGCCTGGCACAAAACCTGCTGTAAGCTTTACCAGCCAGCAACACTTGACAATGCAACAAAAAATATTCTGAAGGACTTCCTCCTGCCACAAGAAGATCCTGCCGACTGGTGCACCTGTGGTGATGAAAAAAATGCAGCAGACCATTCTTTCCACAAGGTAGAACTATCCCATCAGATACATGACAAGGCAGTTGCACTGGGGGAAGATCGTATTGTAGCACTCCTGTCAAAGGGAGATCATTTCGCTATTGAGGCCGAGTATTGTGGCAATTGTTACACAGGGTTCAACCGCCACTACAATGCAATTTGTAAACGGGATACAGCTATACGGGATACCGAATTTTCATCTTTTAATCAAAGACTGCTAGGAAGATCATATCAGTTGCATCTCAATCACCAGAAGAGGAAGCACATACATTACATATGGCAGCATCCATTCTCAGAAAAGACATTTTCAATCACGACACTCCATTCAGGGGTGGTCAATTTCCCAAAGACTGCGAAGAATCATCTGTTCCACGACATATGAAGTATTTCTTCTGTCATCTCCTTGCAGGACCAAAATCATCACCAAAAAGAGAATGCTCAGGAGATACTCTCTGTGAGTCAGATGGCCATGCTAAATATGACTTATGCTGCCACAAACTTGAATTTTGAGCCTCCACTTGCAGTGTTCCTGGCCCTCGAACTGCAATCGCAAACAAGAACCAAGAAGTCAAGAAGCAAGAAGTTGGACGAATACTGGAGACACGGATGCGATTGTAATC
Source organism: Sparidentex hasta (assembly GCA_030272975.1). Classification (NCBI taxonomy): domain Eukaryota; kingdom Metazoa; phylum Chordata; class Actinopteri; order Spariformes; family Sparidae; genus Sparidentex; species Sparidentex hasta. Next base: position 14,772 of record JARJLU010002083.1, on the reverse strand, counting down.
CTTCTGAGTAATTTCCTCACATCAAGGCTGTGAATGTGGCGGCAGAAATCTGGATCTCTTTTAAAGCTGGAAGGACAACCAGAATGAAATCCCTGAACACAATCGCTACACGCCTATCTGTCTCTGCTTCTGGGTCCAACTCTCAGTAGGCCCTAACACTTATATGTTTGTGCTTGTTAACATTACAATGAAAGTCAGCTAACAGATATTATAACATATTCACAGATTTTAATTTTGATGAAAACTGCAAAACTCCAGCCACAATCGCACTAACTGCAGTACTCTGACGTTGCTGCACACCGATGGCCTTCAAGAGTTGTCTGCTATCTTTGTACCCCCACCTCAACGACATGAGGAAATAGACACATCAAACCAACTTCTAACTTTCATCTGAGTTTTACGCACTGCGAGCAGCTGTTTGTTCAGTACAAAAAGCCCACAAAGTGTAAGAAAGCACATTGATATATAAACACTGTGCCTCAGTTTCTATAACCAGCATTGCTCCCAGTAGACATCACCGTGCAAAAAAACATAAAACAAAAAAAACAACCCTCCATAACCCTGTAACTCTGTCACTACATAACCTATTTCTCATTTTGGGTCGCAGTAACTGATCAATTTTCAATACACTGCGCACACTGATTATAATTACACTGTTTATATTTGTAAATACTTCATTTATATCAGTCTCTTTCTATCTCTTACTTTTTAATTATACATAATTTTTTGCTATTGATATTGTTTATTGCTGTATTGAACTGTCCTTTGTCTGCTGTGATGCACAAACGTCCCTGTTTGTGGCACAAATAAAGGAATTCTGATTCCGATTCTAGTCTTGTAATCGTGATTAGTTGACTGCATTGGGCAAGTAATCATCATCCCACCCTTCTGAGAAGGCTGTGTGATGGGAGTGTAATATTTCTGCTTTTCTGTCTAATACTGCTTCAAATAACAGTGAATTGGTTAAAATTATCTGCTTGCGGACCTCGATGTCACAGGTGGCACTACTACATCAATGTCGCCCAGCACCCTGTAGTGACAGCCACTAGAGGTCAAAGCCTATATGAATAGAATGCCAGAAGGACAATCTGCATATGCAGTCTCTCTCTCTCTCTCTCTATCTCTCTCTCTCTCTCTCTCTCTCACACACACACACACACACACATGCATGCACATGTGCGCACACAGTAAACAGAGAACATCTATTTCCGAGCGAAGCTGCTGTTTTTCAATGCGGGCTTAGTGTTTCCCACAGAATCAGACTTTAATTGTGGCGGTGGCTGTCCATCAGGGGTGCCATAGATCATTTGCACTCAAGACTTCCGGCAACTTAGTCAACTAACTTCCGGTTTAGTGCCTAGCTAAGTCATTATGCTTTTATCACCATTTTACAAATGCTTCTTACACAATGGTTGCTTTTGGAAAAAAAAGTCCCCAGCACATCACATGATGATGTAATTACAAGGCTTGGCCACAACAAAAACTGGCTTCAAGGCCTGACCTCGACGATGAGGACAGCCATCTTCTTTTCAGAGGAAGATACCGTCAAGCCAGGTGTGTAACATACTCCCTTTCCTCTTCTTCATTGGTTTCGCTAGCAGACTAACAATCACACTGCCATATACTGTATTAGATTATATAACATCATCCGATTTACTGATGGCTGCACTGTCTTGAGTGACTGAAAACGGGATGTACAGCTCCAAAAATAGAAAATCAATACGTCCTGGCCACTGTTTATATTGTGGCGGTCCGCCACAAATAAACTACTGTGTGGGAAACACTGGGGCTGCTAAAAGCCACAATGACAGATGACATGATGATTCAGCTTTAGATACTGACATTTACATCCTGAAAAAGCGATGCGAACAAAAGAAGGCAGATAGAAACATCAAACCAGCACTGGGAAAATGCTGATTGATTCATTTAGAGACAGCACAATGATTTGGAAAGTAGCAATATACTGTATCCATTTATATCTAAATGTTGAATTCAGCAGTTCTCCACCAAGGGAAGGTTCTGAAAGAATTATCCAGGTCTGTAAATACATGAGCAACATTTGATTTGTAATGTTAGGTATCAGTACTGATTACGGAGGATAAGAAGACAGAAGACAACTGCTGCTATTAACAACATGGAATCATCAGCTTTTTTCCCCAGATTTGGCTTACAGTTTAGTGTCATCATCAGTGTCCTGCAAAAAATTTTCATTTCAGTATTCTGGTCATAGACAATGTAGTTATTATCAATGTGAAAAAAAAAAAAAAGAAATGTAATGATTAAGAGACTGTAGAATTATTTCTTTGCAGGACACCTTCACACTTCCCTATATATTCCATATATTACTGTGTATATTTGATGAACAATCAGCAAATTGAAGCCAAAAAATGTTGATGAAGTGTAACTGTTAGAGTTCAAGGAATTTTCTCTTATAAGGGGTATTTTCAGGTTAAAGGTGGCTGGTTTTAAAGACCAAATGACTTACAGAATGTCAGTTTTTTTCAGTTATTCCAGTCATGCCTGAGAACCACAATTGTTCATAGCTCATTAAACTGGACAGTTAAATTAATAAATGATTAATTGCATTGACCAATAAATGTAACAATGTTCTACAACAGGGGTATTCAAATTCTGACACTGTGACCTGTCCCTTAAACAATACTGAGAGGACTGCCCCCATTGCCCATGATGCTTGTGAACAATGCAAACATGGGCTATAACATTGCTATAAATTCAGTTTGTTAGCTTTAGTTTGTTGGATTACCGGATACTGAGTAATTGTGACAATGGTCAGGGAAGTTCTTCTTTTCCAGTGTTACAGTTTCATGGATGTTTGTTATTGGTGAACCTCACAGATAATGATGTCCTTGGGAAAAGAAAATCATACAAATCCTAACAAGATTTGTATTATACCGGAGGTTTCATATTCTATGGGAACTCTGAGAATTTACAAATTTTTTGAATCACATCTGACAATTAGGTGCCATTGGGTTTAAAGTACCTTCATTTTTCAGCAAGAATTTTTTTGCACCTGTTGTGACTACTCCTACAGTTTGTTTGTTTGCTTTTCCTCACTTGTTGTAAAGCAATGGTTGTCAGGACAACAACACCTGACTGGCTGCTGTATGTTGTAGCTATGGGCCTATGCAGCTGCCATATGTATAGAGGTCAGGATCTACAAGTGAACAAAGGTAGCACCAGTATTAATGCCATTATTTGCTTCTGCTATATTGGAGGGGTCAGAATCTGCTAAGTGTTTTGTTATGCCGATGTCTTTTAAATTTTTCTCTTCATAACAACTTCACACTTGATAATGCATATTATCTTTTCAATACAAGTATGAGGTCTATTGGATGAATGGTTTGCATTCATTATGAAAAGGGCATACAGGCAGACAGATAGCTTGCTTTGTATTTAGATATTCACTTGTGGCAGGTTTTCAAAAAAATAAGAAAGAATTATCCCCAAAAGAAAATGACCCCCAGACCCCCTCAGAGCATTAACTGTGTGGGGGTAAAATTATTGTGCAAAGGAGCTTGCTTTACCTCTGGTACACCAATTTTTCTGCAGGCATCCAGGAAGTTCTCCACATTTCTCCGACACTTGGCCATGCTGAGTTTGGGCTGGAAGCACAGAGTGACACAAAAATGCTTTTACACATAAGTACTAATTTTCTTCACCACTGTTACAGTCCTTTTATTTGAAACATAATATTTTACTATTTTTCATGATCACAACTACTTAGAAAGGACTGGGTACAAGGTACATTAATTTCAAAGCTAAGGTTTCAGAAACAAAACCTATGTTTTTATCCTTAGTCCTTTGCTACATTAATGGAAAAAAAAACAAAAAAACAGTCTCGTGGAGGTGAGCGTGGTTGAGGCACAGCTTTGAGAGCGAGAGAGGTGGAGAGGGCTCAGGAAAGCAGCGCCAGGTGAGTGACTGACAGAGCTGGCACCCAGTTACTAATCACTGTCTCCCTTTATATGCAATAGTGTGCTGGGCCTCAGATGGGAGATGCACAGAACAGCAGACAGAGGAACTGCAACGAGACACACGAGACGCATTCTGTCCAGTTGAGTGCATTATTGTGTTGAAGTGGTTTGAGCAAAATAAAATAAGGCTTAAATCAAGAACTGTGTGCATGATGGTTGGGGAGATGACCCACGGTAACACAGAAAAGGCTACAAGTCTATTTTATAAAATGAACAGTGGAGGATCCATCCATCCATCCATTTTCGTCAGCTTATCCAGGGCCGGGGGCAGCTGCCTGAGCAGGGACACCCAGACTTCCCTCTCCACGGACACTTCCTCCAGCTCTTCCAGGAGGATCCCAAGGTGTTACCAGGCCAGCTGGGTGACATAGTCACTCCAGCATGTCAGCAGCAGGTCTCCTCCCAGCGGGATATGTCAGGAACACCTCCTGAGGAAGGCATCCGGGAGCATCCAATATAGATAGCTCAGCTGGCTCCTCTCGATGTGGAGGAGCAGCGGCTATACTCTGTGCACCTCCCGGGTGACAGAGCTCCTCATCCTATCTCTAAGGGAGCGCCCCGCCACCCTGCGGATGAAACTCATTTCAGCCGCTTGTATCCGGGATCTTATTCTTTCGGTCATGACCCAAAGTTCATGACCATAGGTGAGGGTAGGCACGTAGATTGACCGGTAAAATTGAGAGCCTCGCCTTTCGACTCAGCTCTCTCTTCACCACGACAGACCGATACAACGACTGCATTACTGCGGCCGCTGCACCGATCCGCCTGTCAATCTCACGGTCCATCCTTCCCTCACTCGTGAACAAGACTCACTCCAAGATTCCATACGTGTCCGTTGGGTTATGGCTCCGATCCAGTTTTGCTCCACGGTCTGCCGTCCAGCAACCCCCACCGGTTTCATTTTGAGTCTGCCACAGCAAAGAACAGTCGACAGCTGATGTCGCGAGACCAAGGAGTTCCCGCGATAATCACATAATCACTCGCGACCGCAGTTATAGGTCTGTGTTATAAAAACAGCAACACGAAGTGTTCCCAACTGAAGGATTAATAGAGGAGTTTGTATTTGTCTCTTTTTTGAGATTGTGTGCTGGTGTCAACAACATTATGATCCCTCCAACTGACACTGTCAATCTGTGGAAAATACTTTCCTCAATTTTTTTTTGTTTTTGAGGTTTTAGAGTAGCATTAATATTTATCTCATGGATCAAAGGTCACAACTGAAAATCTGAGACATACCACTGCTGGCGAGGGAATATGGATACTGGCAACAGAGCGTGGGCGAATGTTATTTGCCAGATGGCAGAGCACAACTCCATCCATAAGAGATGATCCGAGATCCTCAGGAAGGACAACCTTCAGCCTGCTCTCAATGCTCTAAGGAATAAACAACAATCTAAGAAGTTAAAAAAACCCACAGATATTTTGTTGATCACTCACGCTAAGTCACGCTAGTTGTTCATCGTAAAGGAAGTGTGTCTTACGTCTCGCAGTTGCTCCATGAGCTCCAGTTCCTCTCGCAGCTGCTCCATCTTTCGTCTCATTGTGAATTGAGGGTCAACACACTCCAGACTCTTATGGCTCTGCAGAAACACTGTTACAAACACAAGAACAACACCTTCAGCGTTAGACTTGGAGAGCAACAATGCAGTAACTGGCGTCCGCACACCTTAGAGGAATCACAACAATTTCTCTCATCATAAAAAACTGAGTGCACCTTGATGAAGAAATGATTGATAATCAAGACCCAGACCCCTTGATCATGTGATAATCAAGTGACATCTGGGATTCTCCAAGCCCTTACTGACTTAAGCCAAATATGGCCCTTTTAAATCTGGTCAAAACACCCAATAAACCTGAAAACATCTGCTGTTGGTCTTTAATCTAAATGAGCATTCACTCCCAGGTCATTGACTTTGTGGTTAATATGGGTGTTTATCCATCTGTCTCGTCAAGCAGTACTTGAACATCAGTCAGTTGGAGAGTGGCTTCTGTGCCATATCAGAAGTGAGATTTCTCACTCCTTAGCAACTAAATTATCAACTCTGGAAAAAAAATGTCTAATTGAGACTTTCTGGATGTAGTCTGATGAGGTATATGATCTGTTGCTTTCTACTGTCAGGTTTTTCCCATTTTTCTTGCATGCTTGTGATGACGAACATGACACGCATGCACAAAAAAGAAACTGCAAGTCTAAATGTAAATGGCCCCAAATGGCCCAAAATGTATTTGCTTTACACTTGATCAAGCAGATTCTTCTTCCTGACTTTGCTGTACTTGTATTTACATTCCACCTGATCTCTCCTTTCCTTTGTTTAGTGCCTATTGTACCATTTCATTTGCCCAGAGTCAGCAAACAGACACAGACCCAACAGTTCACCACAGCAACTTCTGAAGCAGAATTGGATAATTCAAGATCTTTCTGTTCTCAGAAGTTCGATTCTTCACAAAAAAATACTCACAACGTCACATCAGAATAGATGGTCAAGTTGATATGAAGGTGATCCTGAACACCAAGGACACAGATTATTCCAAAGTATGATCAGCGTGTCTTCTTGGACATTTAAGACATCTACCTTTAGTATCATCCAGCTGACTGTTGTGTTCAATAACTTGGGGAAAATCCAAGCATTTCTTCTAAAACTTCCAATTGGTTAATTTTAAGTGTTTAGATACTAAATGCCAATTGACAGTTAGCCAAGTACCCCTCTCAACGGTTACTGTTCAGTGTCAGTGTCCATGGCACTTGGCACATGCTCTGCTGTGACAGCACACACTGCACTCTGTTTGGCGCACTACCAGACAGCTTCGCCATCATCAGGTAAGACAGAACTGAACAGTCGGGTTAGACATGGGGCATTGGGATCTGCCTTTATATCAATATGAGATGAGGTAACACCATCAAGGGGAACCACATGGTATGAACGCCCGTCCTTGAGATGTTGACCATGTCCCTAGCTCCAAACTACTTCAGCTCTGCTTTTAATACCATCCAGTGGAACCTGATGATCTGGATGCTACGCCAACTCAACTCATCTGCACTCACCAGTAACACCAGAGCACTGCAGGTTTGTGTGTTGAGCTCTCTACAGGCTGTAAACCAATGACTGCACCATCCCTTCACCACCCACCACTTACATCAAACAACGACACTGCTATTCTTGCTCTTTTCTCACTGATGATCACTCTGTTCTGGACTCTACGTTGCCTCCCATCTCTAACCGTTGTACTAAAGCCTTGTTCAACCCATCCTGCTCTATTGCTCAACCTGCTTCTTCAACATGTTCCCTGTCACAAACCAGGTCAAACTCATACACGACCAACACAGCTGCAAAGATAATAGGCTTCCCCAAACCCAACCGCCCGGAGCCCTGTCATTGTAAGGCCATCACACACATTGCAAAGGAAACATAGTATAGTAGCCCTAAAAAAGGGGGACTTGCCTAGGGAACTATTAGTCTTGTTTTCATGTTTTTGTTTTTTTTTTGTCGTTTTTTGTGATGTTGTGCATAGGATTATATCAATCAACCAACCAACCAACCAATCATTATTTGTTAAGAGTCAATCCATAATAAATGTTATCTCATGACTCTTTCCAATTTGAGCAGGTCTAGACCATACTCTAATTTATATTTTTACAGATATTTTCCCCACAAGCAAGCACTTGATGAGAAAAAACTGCCTTTTTCAGGTAGAAACCTCACAGCAGAACCATACTTAATTATGGCTGGCCATCTGCCTTGACCAGTTGAGTTGAGAGGGGGAGAGAAAGAGATCAGTCCCATTTCAATTTGTAATCTGAGATCAGCATTATCTGTTGTTGTTGTTGACGTGGAAAGATGTACTGAACTTATTCAACCCTCTTATCATTTTATTGTTTAAAAAAGGTTTTACCCAGTCTTATGTTTAGTAATTTCACCTAGCTAGATCCAATTCATGGTTGGCAAAACAGTGGTGCAGTGGTTAGCACTGTTGACATAGAGCAAGAAGGTACAGGGGCTAAGACAAACCGAGCCTGTATGGGTTCCCTCTGGATTATCCATCTTCGTGCCACAGCCCAAAGACATGCAAATTGGGTTACTCAATCACACTAAATTGCCTGTTGGTGTGAATGGGAAGTTTTTATATGTCGCTTTGATGAATGCATACATCCAGTGCAAACTAATGTAACTGTTATTTGGCCTGTCTCACATTAATATAAATGGGGATGAGCACTAAAAGCTTCAGTGTGGTCGGCTGTACGCCGCAGCAGGATGCAAAAAACCCAAAACAAAACAAAAACAAAAGAATAATGAGAAACCAGTATATACAGTTATATTCAGTGACACAGAAAAAGCTTTTCTGCCATAAAAGGCACAAAAAAAGCTTGCATAAGTGTAACATACACTATGTACATTCATGCTGTCAGAGCTCTGTATACTTTTAGCTCTGGCTTTGTCACAGGAGCATTCATACAGAGGGACTTCATGACGCCAGTCTAACTGGAGCAACATGCTGTCTGCCATCTGTCAAATGATTTTGATTGCAGATGCTTTTTGTTCATAGAAATAATTACAAATTTCTCATTTTGGTGAATACAAAGTACAAAATAAGAAGTATAAAGTTAAAACATAAAGGTAGCATAAAATATAGATAGTCAAGTAAAGTACAAGCAACCTCACCCTAACCCTAATTCAAACTTATGCAACAATAATCAACAGTTTCAACCACTATTTTGGCAAGATGACTTACTTTAATGTGTAATTGTCCTATGAATAGTGTTGGTGCCTCTAAGCAAGGCACAATCTAAATAAATATGCAGCAGCTGAAACTGAGAAGCATTCAAGTGATAAATAATGGCAGCTAAAAGAGACACAATAAGTTTGCTGTCTGTAACAGCAGCATCCTTCTTTATCAATGACTCTTCATCTTTGGTGATGTAGCATTTTTCTTTAAATCAAACCTTCTGCCATAGAAAAAGTTTTTGCCCCTCTTAGCAATTATGTCTTCTTATTTTTTTATCAATAAATAGTAAAGCATATAACCCCATATAACCCTGGAATAATACAAATGATGATACAAAATGATACAAAAAAACATTAACACCTGCCGACATCAGTGTGTACAACAGGGTTTACGCCAACATCAACTGACATCAACTGACTTGGATGGACATGTTTAATCCTACCTTTGTCAGGCACAATGCTATGGATGTGTTATGAAGTTAAGGCTGCTACTTGTTGATCCTTTTCCATCTGTTCAAGTGTCATGATCATGTCAGCTGCCTGATCAACTGCACATGTGCAACTCTCAAAAGAGAACTAGATGTCTCATTTAGCCACTTCTATTATCAGTTTCTCATTCAGAAGTTTATTGATTAGGAATATGTACTATGTTTTAATATCTGTGGATGTGAGGTATATGATCTGCAAAATTCATCTCCTGGCAATGGGAAAAAGTAAAACTTCCATTTTAATTGGGTTTAACCATGTCAAGGAGACCTGTTCATACACTCTATTGTTGGTATATAAGTAGTATTAGTGAACTTTAGAGGTGCTGGTTGTTGGTCTTTGTTACCTTTGGCCAATAGCCAACCAAGCTGTTTCACCCAGTTTCAAGTCTTTATGCTAAGCTAAGCTGCTGCTGTCTGAAGCTTCATAGAACATACAGACATGACAATGCAAAGTGCAGAAGGTGAGAGAGCTAATATCCTCAAACACTTTTCATTAAAAATAACAATAAATAAATTTGTTTCTTACACCAGCTTGGTAGGAACTAAAATGAATAGGTAGAATCAGAATCAAGGAAATTGATATGATACAAGGATAAGGATAAGAGCAGCTTTTCCAGTGTAGGAGTGTGAAACACACTTGGCCTCTTTATACACACGTGCGCACACACATACAGAGAGAGAGAGAGAGAGAGAGAGAGAGAGAGAGAGAGAGAGAGAGAGAGAGGGAGGGAGGGAGATATGAATCATCCACCTCCTCTGTGTCCTATTTTCTACATACATAAATCTGCCCTTTACAGCTAATTGAATCTGAACATAGAAAGTCTGTATCTTTGTAATTAAATTTGGTGACCAAAGGAGGGAGCTACAGGGTCTCTATAGTGGTTTAATCTCCAGAAGTGAAGGCCAGAAGCTTTAAGTCTGCAGAACATGTCTCCACTTCAAGTAAGATGGCCATGGTCTTTTCAGGGATGCATCCACATTTTTAGAAGTGTGGAAAAACCTCTAAGGTAATTCTGTGTGATGTGGAATCTCTGAGGAGGACATGGGGACAAGAGAAGACAATGAAGGGCAAATGGATTTATCTGTCTTATTTCTTACTTCTGGTTAATTGATTTTACAAGCTGCTCAATGCTCCCTCTCCCTCTGTTCATCTTTGTCTTACTTGCTCTCTCACTAAACATCTCTCTGCCATCAGGACAGTTTGAGCCTGCAGCATCTTGTTTCTGTCTCTCTTCCTCTGATGGCTTATTAAAAGCATCACAAGATATTGTTAAAACCCTGTATTGGGGCTTGTGGGTCTCTGCCACCCATTTCATGAATAATGTAGTCTTAGCTCACTTATCAGGGAACTTGCTCACAAGTGCTAAAATAAATAAATAAATAAATAAATAAATAAATAAATAAAAGGAAAAAAATAGAATTACAACCATGCGGTTGAATTCCTCTACACACCAGTCAAGTTGCTGTTTCTGTGCTATGATGTTGAAAAATAGCCAAAACATTTTTTGCAGAATATGGATGTCACAGTGAAGCTGGCCTTTGACTTCTTAGATATAAAATATCAACATGAATGAATTGTTGAGTGATGGCTCAAAGCATCTTTGTGAGTTTAAGGTATAATGTATTGGCAATATCATTCAATATTTTCAATGATGTTGTCACAGTACTATACCCCAATCTAAAAAAAAAACAAAAAAACAAAAAAAACAAACCTGATTTGTGTTTTTCTAATATGGACTGTTGAGCTAACCATTCCATCAGTTTCATCAGACCCTCAAGGTGGGTTGACATATGGTAAGCCTTTCTTCTACAGTCCCCTAATTACCAGGCATTTACCTGGTAAAATCACGGTAACACTAAAGTGTTGCTAGGTAAGTACCAGTGGTAATAGAAACGTAAATACAATGAAACTATGGCCAAGATACTGGGCATTTACCTAGAAACTATTTTGTGTAATTGGGTAATTACTAACAAAGTAAGTACAATGAAACTATGGGTATTTACCTGGTAACTATATGGTAAATTATAGTGTGTTATTGGGTAATTACTGCGGGTAATGAGCAGGTAGCTACAGACCCCTAATCACTAGCTATTTACCCAACAAATATATGGTAACAAAAATGTGTTACTAGGTATTGTATTAATTTACTTATTACTGTTGGTAATTACCTAGGAACACTTTTGTGTTACCATAAATTTTCCAGATAAATACATGGTAATTAGGGAACTGCAAAAGAAAGGCTTACCTGATATATATTCAGGCACATGCAACACTTGTAGCTGATGGCAGTAAAGTTTGCCTGTATGTTATTATGTTGTTTGTCAAAATGAATTTGAAACAATAAAACAAATGTGTTTCGAGTGATAAGACAAGTAATATTGCAAAGGCTATAGTTGATGAAGATTATCAGTCATCCAGGTCATGGTAATTCTAAGTGCTGTATCGTAGGCAAGTCGCTGGACTTGTTTCAGTTTCTTGAAGATGTTTCACCTCTTATTCAAGAGGCTTCTTCAGTATTGACTGGAAGTAGGGGGGCATCAGACAGCGGTCAAGTAAGGCACAACACAGAAAGGCCAACTCTTCAGGTCAAGACTCTGCTGTCAACTTACATTTGAAGGAGAAACATCATTCCTTTGAAGACAACAATGTAACATCTTGGCCAGAGAAGACAGATGGTTTAAAAGAGCAGTAAAAGAATCCATCTATGTCAAACTGGAATGACCTTCTATGTACAGAGGAGAGGGCCTAAGACATTACTTATCACCCACCTACAATACAGTACTGAGTTCCCTCCCCAGACAGCTTAACAACCATTAAAACCTGGGCTTAGCTAGCCCTAGCAACCCACATGAAGGCTGGTTGGGTCAGTGACCCACAAGTGGACTCAGAGCTCCTTCCAGCTAGTTAGAACTGAAGTAGCCTCTTGGATGAGAGGTGAAACATCTTCGGGATACTGAAACAAGTCCAGTTGCCTATGAAATAGAACAGAGGCTATGTTGCACAGTCCTCAATCCAACCATGTCTTGAGAGTGTAGCTCGCTGTTTGATGTGTCTTGGACACACATGTTTAAAATCACTGGCTTAGAAAATATAGCTGTCATTCACTCATTACACTGGTTACATTGGGAATTGATTGTGTTATTGGAATGGATCTGAATTGTAGTGATATGTAGTCCATTATCTTGAATATTTATTTCATCTTATGAGTTCTCTCAGAATGAGGCTGAATATGTAAATAGATTAGCATTTGTTAGTTCCTCTACTGGGGCGGCTGTAGCTCAGCGGGTAGAGCAGGTTGACTAGTGATCAGAAGGTCATTGGTTCAAATCCCAGCTCCGGGCAGTGCTGGGCTGCATGTCGAAGTGTCCTTGAGCGAGACACTGAACCCCACATTGCTCACTAGTGAGGGCCCTGCGATGAACTGGCGACTCATCCAGGGAGTACCCTGCCTTCGCCCTGAGATAAGGCTGGGACTGGCTCCAGCAGCAACACCCCGTGACCCCATGGAAAGGGATAAGTGTTTGGGACAATGACATGACATGACAGTTCCTCTACTCAAGTTGGATTTATTGTAGGGGACATTAATGCTGACAGTGCCTGCTAATAGTTATATTTACATCAGTGAAGCGTGGCGTACAACCCCATAGCTGGATCACTGTATTTGCTCAAATGCCACAGAGATTTATATACTATGACTATGCCATTGCTAATTACATACCATTTTCTATGTCAGTGAATCTAGAAAAGCTACCAACGCTATCTGCTGTAGTTAGAAGCATAAACACAGAGAATCTGCAGTGGTCTAATGTAAATGCCATCAAGACAGGAGTTATTGCAAGAGCCAAAAACAACAAAAAAAGTTCAAAAATTAGGTGCATATTAATTAAAATGAGCAAAATTAAACAGAACAACAAAATGTGGCTTGTCAAGACTCTCCGAAACAAGTAAACAAATCTAACCTCAATGAATGCACAAATACCTCAAAATGAGTGTATTCTCACTAATATGAAGTGCATTTTTCTTGATTGAAATGAAATATATGAGAGCTATTTTCTCAAAATGTTTTGAAATATTCTTAGATTAAGAAAACGCTAGTGCCATCATCTTGTAATAATACCATGCACTGGGGATTATATTTCTTGAAACAGCAAGTTATACTGAAAACTGTTGTACTTTTCTTGAATATTTTTCTCATTATGTAGAATACTTTTCTTAAAATTCCTGAAATAAGACAAAAGCTGTGGAATTTATATATCATATTAATGCTTAATAATCTGTGGTCCTGACACTACTAGAACAAGAAATGTCACAGACATGGTTAAATTTTTTATTATATTTTAGATGCACATGTGCGCAACAAAACATGACAGCCACTGGACAAGACTGAGGCTGGTAAACTGAAAGTTTAACTGTATAACAATATACATAATAATATATAAACATCTGACACAGTGCCAAATTCCTGTGACAGCTCAACAAACTGTATCATCCAAGGCAAACATTACTGGAACAGGGCTTCAACTTTATTACTAATGTCCTACTCAGTGATAAACTTCTCCACTCAGCCATAGCGTTTTATATGAGGAAGTGTGGCTATGCACTTGGGATATGTGAGGTGAAATGTGTAGTAACATGCAATGATATACATCACACTGTCAGAGATGTCCTCTTTTGGGAAGATCAGCACAGGCATGTCTCCAATGGCCAGTATGCAGTTGGTTTCACATACGATGACCACAGGGCTGAAGAGCGGTCTTGCCTGAAGAAAAGTGTTGGGGTCTTCTGCAGACTGAAACACAAAGAGAAAAATGATCATAAAACAATTCACTGTTTAGAGACTATGGTCAATAAGTCATGACTTTTTGAAAACTCCATAAAACTGGGCCATCTCACAAAAGGTCCCCCGCCAGTTCTTCAGTTCAGGTATGAAGTGGGAGATTCCTTGATTGAGGATCCACTGCAGTTGATCTTTTAATATCTTGTTCCAATCAAAATCTAGCAAACAAAACTTCCAATTTGTACCAGTTAGAATGGATAGAAGTGGACTAGACTGCTTCATGAATTTGACAAATGCGACAAAACTATCACAGAATCTGCCTATAAAAAGGTCTGTGAAAACATCTATGGTGCTGCAACCTTGAAACAGTATCCACAATTACTATGTGTACAACTACAACTCCTTGAACCGGCACCTTATCGTGGTGGAGGAGTTTGAGCACCTGAATGATCCTAGGAGCTATGTTGTCCGGGGCTTAATGCCCCTGGTAGGGTCTCCCAAGGCAAACAGGTCCTAGGTGACAGGTCAGACTAAGATCGGTTCAAATGCCCCTGATGAAAAGAACAAGATCAAGGAAGTTCACGTCGCCCGGATTGGCGTCACCGGGGCCCCACCCTGGAGCCAGGCCTGGGGTTGGGGCTCGCAGGCGAGCGCCTGGTGGCCGGGTCATGGCCCACGGGACCCGGCCGGGCACAGCCCGAAGGAGTGACGTGGGCCCGCCCTCCTGTGGGCTCACCACTCGCGGGAGGGTTCAGAGGGGGCGGGTGCAGTGGGATCTGGGTGGCGGTCG
>JARJLU010002082.1:0-11438 GCA_030272975.1 Sparidentex hasta | reverse complement strand
CTCAATTGTGTGAGATCATTTATGGATCGCTACCGAAAACCCAAATACAATGAATACACGTTCATTGCACACAACGCGTCAGGGTTTGACAATTATATCTTATTAGAATATATGGTTAAACAGGGAATAACCCCAGAGCTGACCATGAGAGGTAGCAGGGTCATTTTGATGTATGACAGGTCATACAAACAGCGCTGGATAGATTCTTTCAGCTTTCTGCCAATGCGTCTGTCAAAAATACCAGCAGCATTAGGCTTCGAGGACAAGATGAAAGGTTATTTCCCTCACAAGTTCAACACCGCGGGAAACGAGAAGTATGTGGGTCCCTATCCGGCACCGCACTACTACGGTTATGATAGTATGAGTGACACCGAAAAGACCACATTCATGGCTTGGTATAATACTGTCTGTGGTGAAACCTTTGACTTTGAGGCAGAGATTCAGCGGTACTGTGTCAATGATGTGGATGTGTTGCTCAGGGGTTGTAGTATCTATCAGGATACTTTTCGGAAATGCACAGAACTTGACCCCTTTGTGTTTACTACGTTGGCATCAAGTTGTATGGGTGTGTTTAAAACATTGTTCCTGAAGAAAGACACACTCGCTCTCACGTATGACGGTGCATACGTTGGGCAGCACAAGGCGTTTTCAGACGTGTCGATACAGTGGCTTGAATATCTGAGCCGCACTCGAAAGATCGAAATAAAGCATGCCGTTAACCAAGGTGAGCATCAGATAGGTCCGTATTTTGTGGATGGGTATCAACCTGACACAAAAAAGTGTTATGAATTTGCAGGCTGCTTTTACCACGGGTGTGTCAGATGCTACGCTCAAGCTGGTTTAAATCCTGTGACCAGAGAGACTTACGGGGTGCTCTATGGACAGTTCATGTCGAAAGTAAATGAATTGCAGGTTAGATATGGCCATGAAGTTGAGGTAATGTGGGAGTGTGAGTGGCTCCAACGTAAACAGAATGACTCTAGCGTCCAAGCGTTTTTACAGAGTTACAGGAAACCAGAGCGTTTGGACCCTCGGGAGGCTCTGTTTGGGGGCCGTACAAATGCGTTAAAGCTGTATCATCAGGCAGAAACCGGTGAGAAGGTGAGATATTATGACTTCACCAGTTTGTATCCGGCTGTGAACTCACAAAAACAATATCCGATTGGGCACCCACAGATAATCTATAGGGATTTTGGTTCCCTTGATAAGTATTTCGGCTTTGTGAAGTGCGTAGTGCTCCCCCCGAGAGGGTTATTCCATCCTGTACTGCCCTACAGGTGCCACAAAAAACTCATGTTCCCATTATGCCGAACATGTGCCGAGGAGCTGAACCAGACCAGTGAGTGCACACACAGCGACAAAGACAGACAACTGTCAGGCGTGTGGGTCTCGTTCGAGCTTCAAAAGGCGCTTGAAAAAGGGTACAAGGTCGTAAACATTGATGAGGTATGGCATTTCCCAGACAAAACAGACACCTTGTTCAAGGATTATGTCAAGACCTTCCTCAAATGTAAGCAGGAGGCATCCGGCTATCCAGGGCACGTCAAAACGGCTGAGGAAAAAGAGAAATACATTGAGGAGTATTTCAAAAAGGAGGGCATCCGGCTAGACCCAGACAAAATCTGCGTCAACAAGGCGGTGAGAAGCTGCAACAAACTTCTTCTGAATTCACTGTGGGGCAGATTTAGCATGCGGAATAATCTACCATCATGTGAGTTGATAACAGAATCGCAGAGATTCACTCAGCTTATGTTTGGTGATCAATACGATGTGCGACAGTTTTGTTTCATATCAGACGATGTGGCTATGGTACAGTGGTGTCATGCTGACATTAACGCAGCCAGAACTAAAGACGTAAATATCTTCATTGGCGCTTTTACCACTGCCCATGCCCGTCTCATGCTTTATGATGTGCTGGATAAGCTAGATCAGAGGGTGTTGTATTGTGACACGGACAGCGTTGTTTTTACGTCACAGCCAGGGGATTGGATACCCCCCTTAGGTGAATACCTGGGCGATTTGACTGACGAGTTGAATGATGGCAATGTGTGTAACCTCCCTGAAGAGGATTATATCACAGAATTTGTGTCGGGGGGTCCGAAATGTTATGCCTATCACACCGCTCGTGGCAAAACAATGGTTAAATGTAAGGGCGTGACGCTGAACTCAAAGAACGCCGAGGCAGTCACACACAAGTCTCTCGTGGGCCTGGTTCAGGCTTTTGTCGCCAATCAGAATACAGACGCACACGTTGTGACTGTTTCTGAGACCATCAAAAGAGACAAAAAGCACTTCCACCTCAAGAATGACGCAGTCACAAAAAAGGTTCAGGTCGTTTACAACAAGCGCAGGGTGTTGAGTGATTATACCACCCTGCCTTATGGCTATTAAACCAGATCAAGAATTTGATGCAAGGCTGCAGCATCCATTTAGTCTGGTGGTGAGTGGGCCTTCAAATTGTGGGAAAACTTTTTTTGTCAAAAACATTGTTGAGAAAGCATCGACAATCATATCGCACAATATTGACAACATTGTGTACATATACTCCTGTTGGCAACCTTTATATAATCAGCTGCTACAGATAAGAGACATTAATTTTGTGAATGGTCTACCTGAATCTCTGTGTGATGATGTGTTGTTACCCCCGGAGAAAAACAACCTGCTTATAATAGACGATTTAATGAATGATGCTAGCAATAATTTAGAAGTCCAAAATGTTTTTACCAAATATGTTCATCATAGGAATCTGAGTTGTATATATCTAGTCCAAAACTTGTTTATTCAAGGTAAAGCTAGCCGGACTATTAGTTTGAACACCAATTACCTTGTCTTGTTTAAAAATCCTAGAGATAAATACCAGATCACGTTAATTGGCAGACAAATGTTTCCTGGTAACTCCAAATTCTTTTTAGAGGCTTTTAATGACGCCACCAGCACCACTTATGGATATCTTCTTATTGATTATAAAGCCAAGACACCTGATTATTTAAGACTCAGAACAGCTTTACTGTCTGACTGTCCGGTTGTATATATCCCTAAAAAGCAGAAGGGGTAACCATGTCATTACGTATGCAGAGGAATCTGGGTCTGTTGGACCTGTTATTTAAATCAACACCGGGTGTACGAAGGGTCATAGTGGGGAAAGCCAGCCCAGACTTTATCAATGCTCTGTGTGAAATAGCACTCAATGTGCTAAGTGGCAACATCCCTTTGACTGACAAACAATACAAGCAGCTAAAAAGAAGAAAAGCCATTATTAGATTAGTAGCTGACAAAAAAGTCAAACTTTTAAAAAAGAAAAAGAGTATCAACCAGTCTGGAGGTTTTTTATTGCCTCTGTTAGGAGCAGCCATACCGTTTATAACCGCTCTTTTTAACAGAAGTTGATATGGAGCATACACAGAAAATGTTCCTGGTACCACAGCATCAGCTGGATGCCCTAAAACAGCCGCAACAGTACGAGCAGAACAGCAGGTCCATAAGACAAACGGCGCAAAATGAGTTGGATAAAGCAATGATCGATGTCCTAAACCTGTCAGACAGTGATGTTTATGAAAAGGCCAAAAAATATGCGGTTATTCTACAGAGATACCTGGTGTTGACAAAGCAGAATGAGCTTGAAAAAAACGTTTTGACTCTATCATTACCAAACACTTCAGACTTAGTACCGCAAATCGATGAGGATGATAAAAAAGATTTAATCACGGAAGAGGTGTTAAAACACATGCCTAAAAGGAGTAGGAAAAACGCTGAACATATTTTGGAAGCTCTAGCCCGAGCAAAAAACGTGATCTCGTGGACAGATCAGGGTGAGATTGTTGTCAACAGCCGCACTGTTCGAGGTTCGCATTTATATGATCTGATTAGAAGTGTTACTGCAACGCATAATGTTTCAGACGTTTCAAGACCTGTAGGTTGGAGCGCATTTTTAAAAACTATGGCACGTCTAAATATTCCTTTATCTGCTATCCCTAACACTATTGTGCGTAGGGCTATTACTGAATATAAAACGGTCGTTGACACGATTGATGATGATGATGAGAGCCTTATGAGTCGTAGCTCTACTCAAAAAAGAAAAAGACTTGTAAGCCAACACAGAGCCAGCACACCTCTTAGGGCCTCTGGGTTTGAGTCAGACAGGTGGAATAACTCCTGGTTAAATTTCTAATTTCCCTATTATTATTATTATCATTTTTCTGATCTACATTTTTGTCATATTACATATGCTGTAATCTGTATTGTGAATTCTATTTTGTTTTTCCTATGTGTTTATTTATTGTTTTATTGGTCATTTTAATGGACAATGTAGTTTGTATTATGAAATCCTTAATTGGCTCGCAAATGTTTCAGTGAGTAGACACTCGTTATTTCTAGATCTTTTTTATTTTCCTTATTCTTTATATCATCAACTGTTTTATGTCATAAAGGACCTTTTTCTTCTTCTTTTTTATTCTATTTCATTATTATTATTTTTTTTTTTTTCAGTTTCAGTTTTTATAAAATGATGATTTTACAGTATGAATAAAGAATGACAACCGTTTAAAACGAAATTGAGTTCTATATTTATTTGATGTGACATGTTTTACACACCATTTATCATTGAAACACACATTTGTTTTCCATATTGCACACATGTAAAATTATAACCGTGACACGTGTCGGGACGTATCTTGTTGACAAATCGACACACCATAGCATCATTACATACAAGATTGGGTCCATACATGTTTAACAATTGTGAATACGGCATCCCTTTTTGCACATGACACAGAAAAAAGACACAGTGTGGGCCACATGTTACAGCCAGGTTATTCTGAACCTGTTTTTTAGAATAAGACACAATTGCACAGTTTTTTAGCAGAAAGCTGTTTATCTCCTTGGGAAATTTGTCAGGTGGATTACCAAAACTGTCAAAGAAATACCCCTGTCTATGTTTTGTGATATAAATTGCCAGCCAGTGTTCACCAGGCATGTTAGAGGGATGGGTGTTTACAATCAACATAGCAGGGTATTTATAAACACCATGCTTAGGAAGTTGATCGCAGGCTAATACCCCCAAGAAATCTGTGCCGTTAATAATTCTTTTCCTAACAAGACTAGTTAATTCAATTGTATTCATCATAATCTTAATAGTAATCCATCAGTACTTGTCTCCTGTTTGATATCTCGATAACTGAATCGAAGACTGAATAACAAATTAAATCAACTGTACGAGGCAACGGAACTCTGAAGCGGGCTTCCAGTCTCACATTGCCTGTTTTAATTAGTGATACATTCCCAGCACTCCCCTCGTCGGGCTCCAGGTTGAAACAAAATAATGTATAACCTGCACCGAAATCTCGACGCGATATGGCCAATGATCTGTCTTTTAGATGTCGACCTGTGGCTTGTATCAGCTGATAATACTCTCTAGTGTACTGCCCTCTTTGAAAAAGCGGCTGAAAGGGTTTTGCCGGAAAAGACTGTCCATCGGCGTACAGACTTATAAATTCTGTATCATAGTTCTCAAAATTAAAGGGGTTACGAGTGTAACTTCCTGTATACCCTTCATTGTCGACAAATGCAATGATGACGAATTTAGGGATCTGGCCTATATACAGATTTTCCTGGTTGCACACTCTAGTTCCAGCAGGTATGGAGAATGTTTTTAATGCAACTCTGTCTATAGCGTACTTAGCATTAGTATGCTGTAGAGCTCTGCTGTGAGCTAATCGTACAGTTGGGGCAACAGATACCTTTTTTACAAATACGCTGGCAGACATAATCTTGACATGAAATTGTGTATTCGCAGCTGTCATAAGAGAGAATTCATCTTTTGACCGTATGAATTTAAGAGAAATATCAACACCATTTAGCAATAGTTTCTCTTGAAAAAACAAATCAGCATGTATCGGTGCTATTAACTCTACAATTCGGCTGTCTCCTGTATATGCGCCTCTAGTCACCAGGCCAGCATTGTCTCCAACTATAGATGCGGCATTCATATGACCGCTGGTGTCTTTACAAAACAAACCTGCACTAAACTGTGTGTCCAGAGTGTCCTTCCCATAGTTAATTAAACATTCAATTATACCTCTGTAGGGATATGTGTTGGAAGACTGTGTTATAAGCCTGTCTCCCAACATTATGTCAACCTGGGAGAATAAGGTACATCCTGGATAGTTTATAAATCCGACATCTGCTGCATTTGGTAGATTTGTCCCGTCGGCATTTGTAATCCTCACACGTGTGTAAAGATATGATTCATTCAGGTCTAGATAGTCCTCCCCACTGGCCGAAATGTAAAACTCCAGAGGACCTGTGTCCGTTATTGCCGAAACGGGAGGGATTTCAACATAAGTCGATTTTTCTATAGATGTCTGGGTAAAGGGAACAGTGAATAGATCCAGCTCGGTCTTCACACATTCATCAGATTGATTATGAATGAGCGCCATGGTATTCTTCTTAGAATTGTGGCCTAGAATATGTCTCTCGACGTTGTCCTGGAACGTCTGTTCGGTACTCTATAACTTATGGTGACTGACTTCTTTTTAGCTGTTTTGCGTTTTTTAACCGGTGTTTTACGTTTTTTAACCACGCTACGGCCACGCCTACGTTTGGAAGGAGGTCTTTTCAAAGGTCTCGCGCTGTACACCATCAGCCCGCTCCCATCCTGGTGTTTTAAAAGCGTATTTCTGGTGATATTTGATACAACGTCTCCTGCTATGTTTGTGGCGGCTGTCTTTAAATGGGGTTTAGCCAGACTGAATCCACTTTTTAACAGAGGCAAAGCCATCCTAAATAGACTGCGAAATATCCCTCCTAAGCCATTGCCGTATTGAGTACTAGCCCCTATAAAACCTGGTAACTCTCCTCCTGCCTGTTTTATATAATAGGACATATATCTCGCATCATCACGAGTGTATGGGATGTGCGTCATTTTTCCAGATAGTAATCAGAATAACTGCTTCACTGGCCTGAAGTGTAATTTGATAATTACTTTACCAAACGCAAAAGGAATATACTGGTTCTGATCGTTTTTTAATGAAATTTCTATATCATCCACCACCGATTTGGAGAGCGATGTGTAGTGTGGCTTGTCATAAGTCAGAGTGGGCATACGCCTAGGCTCGTCCGACACATTTATACATCGGAGAAGTGGAACATAGCTATCCCCCACTAGTTGATAATTCACAATATCACTATAAATAAATATATTATACATTCCTGCATGTATATCGGCAGGGTGTGGAGCGGTGTAATGTTTCTTGAGATTTAAGGTAACCGGTATTTCAACCGTCTCCCCAGGATTGAAACCAAGCATCACTGCTAGACGACCTTTAAATGTCATGCTCATGCCTTCAGCGCCTGAAAAAATAACTCTATTTGTAATGTTGTTGTACACTAGACTCATGCGGGAGATTGCCTGGGACACTATACATTTTGAGTTAAACTCCTTAAGTATTCTAGGTATAGTATCATAAAAACCAACCGCCAGAGATATAGTATAAGTTTTCTTTGTTTTATAATCATAGATGTCCACATCGGCATCCTCTTCCGGGAAACTCTTCCACACACGGGGGTATTGGACTTCTATGACTCCAACTTCATACGGCTCGTTTAAAACTATTGGTCTGACTAATTTAGTCCGGTAATGCCATATCTTATTATTTGGATATATATGTGATGAAGCATTACTGGGGAGGGTAATGTAAAAGCCGTTCTTCTCCATAGCTCTTATACACCCGGGCACCCGTTCAAATGTGTGCTTGTCACAGTTTGAACACACTTTTTATCACACGTTAACTATGTCTTTTTCAGGAATCCAAGAGTTAAATTTCTCGGGCCACCCCAGCCATTTCACAAGGACCATGTTTTTTCGACCAATTTTTTTTCTCAACAACGTTTTTTCTATTTTGAAAGTCTTGTGTTTATCGATAATTACTAGCTGCAGCTCTGGCTCATAGAATGTACCTTTCACGGCCTCACCCGCACAGTCTAATAGTCTGTACACAGGCGGATCTCTTGCTAGACGTCCGGCTATTGTAAAATATTCATCTGTAAATGTTTGTTCGTAACCTTTTCTGAACAGTCCGCGAAGTTTTGAAATTCTCACTTTATCCCCCAAACGGTATTTAAAGGTCACCGATCTCTGGGGTTTTAACTTATATAAATTGTAAAAGACTGTCTTCTCATTGTGTTTGTTAACAGCATCAGGGGCCATCTTTATCGATCTGTGGTGGGATTTGTTGTAGGCAGCAGTCAGGTCCTGAATCACGTCCACATATCGACGTGAATTAACAGACGATAGATACCTCCACATTCGTGTCTTGAAGGTTCTGTTAAAACGCTCCACCACGCTAGCCTTTGTTTCGTTTGATGTTGAAAAATGCTGGATTTCATACTGCGCCAATAGCTGTTTGAAGTGTTTATTATAAAACTCTGTGCCAGCATCCGTTTGCAGTTTTACAGGTATACGTCCTTCACTCAGAATGTCATTAAAAGCTTTTGTAACACACAGGCCTGATTTGTTCTTAAGGCATCTGACCCAGGCGTATTTAGAGAACACATCAATACACATTAGCAGAAATTTTACGCCATCGTTTTCAGCAGAATATTCACTCATATCCACGAGATCAATTTGGAACTGTTTGTCGACACCGCTAACCAAAACCCTATTCCGGGGAAAATGTCTAGCCGCTTTGGCATGAAGTGTATAGACATCTTGCCCCAATAAAAAGTGTTTCACATCGGATACTGGGGGGGCGACCCCCGTAGAATCCCTCACAGCCTTGCGGAGCTTGTAAATACTTGCAAGACCCCCTGGATTAGCAGGGTCATGATAAATCTTGTGCATTGTACTATCCATGTTAGAGATGAGACAAGAATGACGCGTGTGTTTCTTACAAAGACTTTTTATTTCTGGGACAACAGACGCACCAACGCGGCCCATTGAAGAAATCACTTATGATTAAAAAAGAAACAACAAACTAATATTATGCATGTCATTTTTTAAGACCAAAGAGTTGTTGTTATATCACCCCTCAATGATCTTCCCCCTTCCAATAGTCACTAATAACTCTCAGTTGTACTGTTTTTATGTAGTCGTCACCAATCTTTGCATCATACATTTTTGTGATATGTTCTGTGATCCACACTACGGATTTCAGTTCATATAGTATGGCCTCAGCAGCTCCATGGATCCTTGCCTCATCGACAATGATTCGCTTTGCTCTTAAGAATCTTTGAATGGCCGGAATAAAACGATCGGTCCACAGTCTCTCTGTAAGCTGGTCAAACTTGGTCTCGTAGAAATAGGCCGGGATACCCCACACACAGTCGTGTTGTTTCTGACTCGGGTGCTCGATCTGACAACCGTAACAGATCTCCTCCCAATACTTGTAGACAACACCGTTCAGGAGGTGGAGGATGATGGTTTTCACATTGTCTACGAAGGCGCAAGACATCGCTTTGCTATCCGTCAGATCTTGCAACTCGTTGAGACCCGGAGATGATGGTGGAGTCCGATCCATCAGCGTAGTGGCCCCAGGAGATAAAGAAAGCGGGTGCACCAGAGGTGTTGGAGATGGTGAATCCGTCCAGGGAAGCATCGTATAAGTATTAGATGTAGGAGTTGTCGGCTCAGGAGACGTTTGCTGAGGGGGTGATGAAGGTGAGCAAGAAAGTGGCCAAACCAGTGTCGGATTATAAGGAGATGGCGTGAGTGGTGGTAAAAGGGGTGAAGATGGAGGGTTGTACTCTGAAAAATAAAATAATTACATGAATAAATAAATCACATCATGTGTAGCTTCGAATAGGATGACAAGAAGAAGTCATTCATAATATGCCTACCATTTGTTATCAACAGTCGATGTGTCTGATGATTTTCGGCCTACACAAGGTAGGCAGGAGACCGCATTGGATACCAGGCGATATATTGTCAAAAACAAGGCGTTTTCTAATACTCTCATAGCTATTGATGATTCTGTCTCGTTTGATCGCCTCATCAACTTCTCTAAACATCCTTTGCAGAGCCCGCCAGTCACACCACTGGATAAAAAAATGTTTTTGAACCACAAGTCATGTTCTTCAAGATTCAAAGGGTAAGGCTGATTTTTCCACTCTTCGCGGCCTCTGGCCGCAATCAGCCTCTCCCTATCTTCACAAACACTGATAAAAACAAAATCGTCTAACTGATGAAAAAAACGATCACCCACAACCCGGTAAAGCTCTGGACCTGTAGCACTGACCAGCTGCGACACATAAACCGTCTCCGGATACCCGGGCTGGTCAAGGTCTGAACAGACGGCAGAACGAAACAGCTTCCAGTCTTTCACAGACATGCTCCCTCCCTGCACTACATCAACTCCAGAGCCAGAGTCCGGGAGACCGTCAACACACATCTTGACTCTTCCCTCGTGATATTTCACGGTGTAGACGTACCCATTTAGGCCTACATACTCTAGATCCAACCCCGTCCCTGGGATAGCAGTAGCATTACTAGTCAGACTGGCCACTCTACGCATCCTTTTCTTATGCTGGACACCCGCAACGGCGGCGCTAGGGTTTTGACAGTGCGACATACCATCAACACCGTTGAGCTCCTCCAGACCGATATATCCGCTGTTTGGCATGACTGCAATGGGGTGTCCCTTGTTGCTCTGAAGAAATCCGGGGGTGATATGACCACGAGTGACCAGGACTTATATACAGTTTAGACAGGAGGGGAGGGAATAAGGATAGAGGCGTGATCAACACACCCAGGAGGCGTGGACGCCCGCCCCCTAGGGGACGGATACACCCACCAAGGAGGCGTGGGCACACGCCCACTAGGTATGGATACACCCCCAGGAGGCGTGGGTCCACACCCACTAGGTATGGATACACCCACCTAGGAGGTGTGGTCACACTCACGCGCGTGCGTGTATATATTTTTCACACCTTTTTACACATGTACGCGCAAAGGGACAGTCCTATTACTACTGGTGCAACAAACATACATTGAACATACATGCAATATCAAAGAAACAGTAGAAATAAAAATGTGGAGTAAAAATGTTTTGTACAACTGTAGTAAAAATGAGGAATAAAAAAAGTTTTGTACAACTGTAAATTTTTACATAAAGTGACTGTAGAAGTTTAATTGTTTCATACATTTAATACCTCTATGAGCTGTATTAAAAGTATAAAGTGACATAGAGGTAAAGAGTATTGAGGGGACAGGGGATGGTGTACAATTAAATTAAATTGGGCTATAAAAGATGAGTGCTTTTGAGTGCATTTGTCCATTGTCTATTGTGCTTCCTGAAATCACTTTGAGCTGTTGTACAGGGGGGCCAGGGGGACGAAAGAGTTATTGTGTCTGTTGGTGGAGCAGGATTGAGACAGCAGTCTGCCACTGAACACGCTCCTCTGCCTGCTGAAGGTGTTGTGCAGAGGGTGGTGGGTGTTGTCCAGTA
>JARJLU010002081.1:0-51698 GCA_030272975.1 Sparidentex hasta | reverse complement strand
GGGGGGTGTCCCCTCCTCCTGGCGTGACTGCGTTGATGTTTATTTGGACCAGGTGTGCGGACTGGAGAGGTGAAGTGGGACAATCAAGTCTGCCACTACTGATTCCAGGTAGCGGTTAAAAGATGAACAGTCGGTGACACTGCCATAGATCTTTTGACCAGCTGGAGATCCTCACAAGATAATCACCAAAAACGAACAAAAAGCAGTTTTATTACGGGACAAGTTTTGCTCCTTAACCTCAACTTCCTCCAGTTTACCCCCAAACTGCAAAATCAACTGAATGTTCCCATTTTAAATGTATTCTTTTATTTTCTCATGAGCTCATCAAGTCGGCACGATATCGCTTCTTCGTTAATGAATCTCCCCAAATACTCAAATGACCTTGAGGCATTGCTGTTCCGCCACATGAGGACATAACCCTATTTTCAAATACCCACACTGTTTACTGTGCCGGAAAAATATTTACTACATTTTGATACCAAGTATGTGAAGTGCAGTATGCCAAGAACACCAGGATGTCGCATTACATCCAGCCAGCACAGCTTTTCTGGCTATTCTGACCCACAATCCTCTGTGAGATGTGTCACATACGCGTCACGCAAACACACAACAGGTCATTTGACTAAACCGATGTTGACGGATGACAGGCGCTTTTGAAGTGCAAGTACTGTGTTCTTTGTGCTCCAGACTTTCGTGGCTCGGGTCGAGGCAGATGTAGGCGCGCGAGGGTCAAAGTTTGAGGTGCACTGTCACGAGGAGGCCGTGCGTCCCGACTGAATGCACGCAATGGTGTGTACTCTGTAAGGGCAGCTGTGGTGCGTGCTAAAAGTAAACAAGAAAAAGTATTCAATGCGATCCTGAACGCACCCTTTGTAACATTTTTATCTGTTATATGGGATGTGCATGTGCAGGCCTAAATTATATTTGGATTTGGACTCAACTGTAACAAAACTCGGACATCAGAGAATGAAGCAGACGTGTTTTGGATTCAGTGCCGTGTAACAAGTTCTGACGCCGATCCCGGATGCAATAAATCCATTAAATGTAATTATGTGGCGTAGCTGCCCTCTCCGAGGCCCCAAACACAATAATGCGTCAATTTCCGTGGCCGACCTCTTAAAGGATAAGTTCACCCAGAAATGAGAATTCAGTCATCAGCTACTCACCTCCATGCTGATGGAAAGTCGGGGGACGTTGCAGGGACTTGTTTTAAAATGAAGAAAGAAAGAAACTCCTAACGTAGGTCTCCAGAAGACCCGAGATCCCAAATTGATTAGAACAAATGTTATTCACAGCCTTCTATAAAGCTTAAAAACGTCTCTTTAGCTGCTGAGCTAAAAGCGCGTTCAGTGAGTGCACAAACTCAACTGAGCTCTAAGGGTGTAAATCTTTTCAAATCAATTTGGGGTGTCGGCACTTCTGGAGACTTAGATAACAGCGGTTGAGCCATTTCATCATTTTTTCTGTTGTTATTATTTCACATTTTGAAGCAAATCCCCGTCCACTTCAGCCTTTCAGGAGAAGGCTGCTGCTCTTTGTCTGTGAGGCTCCAGAAATGTTTTGTGGACTACAAAATGTGACCCATCTTTTCCCTCACGGAGGTCAGTAGATAATTAGTGAATCTGAATTTCTTGTGTGACCTTGTCCTTGTCATCCTCAGCCTTCTTATATAGCAGGCCATCATTCAGTAACCGATATGCATATATACTTATTAAATACACAACATTAGATAAACTATGAAACCATTTATTTCAATGTACCAATGAAGGAGCTAATGGGATATGACCAAAGGCTCCGTGGCTTTATTACCTACTGAAACGACCTTGTCGTCAATGTTTCTTTAACTGCTGTTTTCAACCTTTTGAAAAAAAACCTTTAAGCCTTTCTAGCTTTTCATCTCTCCAATTGACAGGACATCTTACACTCTGTGATCTGCTGATGAAGACCATGTGATACTATCAAAGTCCAACACAGCCACTGAAAGGACCTCGCGGTGAAGTTGTTGTGATGAATAGTTTCATATTTCATTGATCACTATGAGTAAAAAATTTTGTGTGTGTGTCCTCCACCACGGGAGGGTGATTTTATTAATCACAACACTAAATAGGCTATATAAGCCTTTTTCATGCTCAACTTGACACCTTAATTTATTAACCGAATATTTCGTTCAAATCTCCGGCAGCTGGATTCTTAATCAGAGTTCACCTTGTGCGTCCTCTCCGATCAAATTCGCACATTGATCCTATTAAAGGCAAACCCAGGCCGACATTCAGAGAGGTCGTCATCGGTTGACCCGCATCGTCGCACACAGTTGTTTTTTTTTTCTTTTAATTATTCTTCTTTTTTCAGCTTTGATGGATCAATAATGATGGCTTTGCTTTAATGTTTGCAAATATTGGTTCGAAATTAGTCTTATCTGAGACGGCGTGTGCAAACAACGGTGCGGCGTTCTCGCGGCGATATCAAACAGAGGGACGGAGCGGCAACTAATGACAAAGTCAGCCAATGTCCTTCCCTTATTGTTTTTGCATGCATAAACACACATGGCTGTTTCACTTGTACCAGCAGTTTTTCCGCGGCTAATTAAAATGCAGCCAGATTGACAAGGGTCCACATTTAGTCTCGATGTGACCTCGTGTTGTCAAGGATATATGGCTCCGGGTGTTGTTTTTCCTACATAGGGAGACCAAACAATGGCTGAGGCATTTCGTAGCGCCACATGTCTTTTTGTGGTTTTTAGGTATTGTCTTGGCCGCGACAGTTATGTTGCCAGGAATGCATGAATACCAGTCTGAGCAGAGTTGTCATGGGAATTGATAAACTCCTCTGATTGGACGGAGGAATGAATGGATAGCATCACTGTTTGCAACAGCGAACGAGGAGAGAGACAGAGAGTGTGTGTGTGTGTGTTTGTGTGTGTGAGTGATTTAGGGCTGTGTTTCAGTAGTTCTCCATAAACACAGCGCTAAGTCATGTTCGGCAAATAATAGTATCGTACTTCTTTGTCTGATGTAGGTACACCCACGAGTAACGTTCCCCTTCATCAACACCGCCCATAACGTTCCAAATCTGTTCTGCTGATTTGATTTCAAACTGTGTTTTATATGGGAGTCGATACTGTCAGAGCAGTTTCTCCATAAGATTTAACCGTTTAGGTGTAGGGTGAGGTCTGATTGTAACATCCCAAACCAACATTGTTCGGGCATGGCCCAGGACACGATGACACTGCAGAGGGTGATTAAAACTGGCAAACCATCACTGGTACCGAGCATTATTGATATCTGCAGCTTCTCCATTCAGACTGGAAGACTCCTGAACTCATCCTCTACACTCAACTGTTAAAAAAAAAAAAAAAAAAAAAGACAGATAAATGAACCTTGAACCTTGCTTGTACTCACACAAAGTTGGATATTGCCATTTTATCCACTACTTTCGACTGTTTAAATATTAATTTGTATAACTTTCACTTTACCATCAACCATTTTGGGTCCATTAGGGTGCTTTTAGTTGCTGCCACATTTGATGTTACATTGTCTTTAGCTCACTATCAACCATTTATCCTCTACTATTTGATTCAGAAGCTAACTATTATATCGATCCGTTAGCTAAATGTGTCAGCTGTTGATCCATTTCACTACTTTTGTATAAGTATTTGGCCTAAAAATATATTACATTTATTTAAGAAGGTGTAACATTTAAAACCTTTAATTCAGTACTTTAAGCTAACTAGGCTGGGCTAACTATTTCAACCATAATCCATAACCTTTAGCCAACTATCAACCACTGATCCACCACTGTAAGAGAACTATTTTAACATTTCATCCATTACATTTAGGTCACAATTTCGACCATTAATTCATTCATGTTGATTATCTGCTTCTGCCAAGTCATACTCTTTACAAACTTCAACCATTATTCATTACTTTTAGCAAACTAACAATCATTTACCTTTTATTTTTAGCTAACTAGGCCTATTTTAACATTGTATACGTAACTAGATAACTATTTAGACAGTATCCATTATCTTTAGCTATTTATTTGAAACCCAGCCTTCCACTTTTTTTCTCTTTTCTCTTTTTTTTTTTTTACACAGTAACCTTTCACCAAAGTTCTTTCATCACAATCTCAAAGCAGGACACAGGAAAGCTGTGACATCACACTGATTGGATGGAGGGAAGTGGCTCCAAAATTGATGCCAGGCCACGATCAAAAGATTCCATATTTAGGCCTCAAAGGTTACGACACGGCCCGCTGTTTCAGTGACTCACCGCTGATGATTTTCTGAACAACAGCATCCTGAGCTTTTGAATTGGTGATATTGACATTTCGTCACGGAGAGCCGCCACCAGCCAGGGAAGAACCTGTTGGCCTTCAGCAAATCCATTCCGCTGCATATTTCTCCCTGCGGGAATCAGTTAAACATAGAACGATGAGCTAAATAACAGTTTGTAGTAATTGACGTAAGTGGTGGTATAATGCTGTTTGTCAATAAATGCCAATCACCTCACCCTATGTGAGCAGTTGCAGTGAGACTGAATAAATCACAGAACTTAAACTGCACTCCAAAGGAAGACTTATTAAGCCTCTCCTCATGCGGCTGCCAGACAACAGTGATTTTGCCATTTAATTCCATTGTGATTATCCCATGCTTTGATTGTCAAAAGCTCAATATGAGATTGATTAGCTGTCCTTCATTATGGGAAGTCACTGGCTGCTAGCGATGCTAAACTGTTTTCTAAGCTTCGGCTTATGAATGCAAAATACCTTTTGAATGAGGAACACGGGTGCCAATCTGTGCTCAGCCAGTTGTTGCATCTTGCACAGTGTCTCATTATAAAGCAAAGTTATCAGAGCACGCAGCAATTAAACAGGATCAGCAAATCCTACAGAGCTTGCCGACGGCCGCCACGGGTG
Source organism: Sparidentex hasta (assembly GCA_030272975.1). NCBI lineage: Eukaryota > Metazoa > Chordata > Actinopteri > Spariformes > Sparidae > Sparidentex > Sparidentex hasta. Next base: position 46,784 of record JARJLU010002081.1, on the reverse strand, counting down.
ATCTCGGGTGTACAGCTGACCACTGTAGTGAGTGAGGGCCGTTCATCGCAATGAGGTTGAGACAAAAAAAAAAAAAAGACATTGGCATTACTTTGGTAACTGAATTAAAATAAGAGTTGCAGTCTGTTAATTAGTGTTGAGAAATCTTTACATCTATATATAATGTTCACTTGATGTTGAACAAGTGACACAAGCACACAAAGTCACTGTTTTCATCACTAGAGTAGCAACCCTACAACACCAATACACCGAATTCAGGTCATCTGACTCACACTGATGCAATATCTTTATAGGTGCCTTATTTGACAGCATGTCCCATGATCGCTATCTAGGACAAAGACTTATTCAGGAGGGGCTCATCTATCATGAATGCATGGGGTTGTGTGTGTGTGTGTCTGTGTGTGTGTGTGTGTGTGTGTGTGTGTGTGTGTGTGTGTGTGTGTGTGTGTGTGTGTGTGTGAGTGTGTTTCTAAGGCAGTAACAGCTACATACCAACAGAGGTCACTTTTCTGTCTCTTCTACACCTTCAGTCTTGACTGAGTGGTTGAAAATGTGTGTAACCTTCTTAAAGCTAGCGACATCTAAAGCTTGTTATTGTTCATTCAGCAAAGTTGAGACCAAATTTGTTTAATTTACAGGCGCAACCTCGAGGTGAAATATGAATACTACTACTACAAATAATAATGATAAATGGCTGTATGGATATATTGACACAGTTGTCCTCATACCATCATAAAGCTGCTGTACTGTAGTTCAGGTCAGGATTGTAGTAGCAGGGAGGGGAAAACAGTATTAATCCTGCCCCGGAGATCAAATACCGCAAAGAAGTTCTGTTTTACATCTGTCAGGAGGAAACAATCGTGATCATTATCATAGAAACCAAATTCAGAAAAACAGACGCAAGTCATCGTCAGGGTCACTTGAGGTGCTCTCCTGACAATCACACGCTGCCATCTGTGTGAGGAAACTGTATGTTTTTACTGTAAGTAATGCAGTTAACTTACTTTATATTGTTATGTATACTTTATCGTACTTTGCATTTTTTTTTCAACATAAATTCAGTCAACCTTGTGTGGCGATCTAAATATAAAAATGTTCCCCATTAGTAAGTAGCCCAAGAATATTGAGACTGGTTGAATACACACTAGAGCAGGGATGCCTAAACTTTTACCCTTGAAGGGCCAAAACTGTGAGTTGATCTCAAGCTACGGACCAAAAGCTGCAATGTCATGGTGTTTTTTTTATCCTGTTGTAATGTGAAATGGTACTATACACAAGCCCCGAGAGTCAAGTAAGAAAAAACCCTCTCATGACTCATTTTCTAAGTCTGTTTTCTCTTGTGTTCACTACTTAAGAAATATGTGAACGGACATTTTGCCAGTGATGTTTTCCTCAGTTTCAAGCTCCTACACTTTTTTTCGCTTGCCTCTGTGAGCTTCAAAGTTCCCATGATTGATGGATGTCCTGCACAAAGTGTCACTCTGCCTGCCGTGCTCAGAATATAAAAAATACTCCATAATTAAAGAGCCAACATATCTAACGGGCACATTTACCCAAACTTTTACCTAAAATAGCCACACAAAGAGAAAAGTGTTTCATATTTTGTTTCCTTTCTTTGATTTTGCCTAATCAAAGCTTATGGAGGGCCTGTGTAAATAACTGTTCTACACCACATTATGTGTTTCTTGACCATCCATTGAGATCTTTACCTTGGTCTGCTCCCAAATCCTTGCTGTACCTCTATGGCTTTGACAACAAGTACATTTTTAAGCTGCTTAGATTTATTGGTAATCACAGCATTGGTTAAAAGGTCCACATGATGATGTTTTAATCAATTATGTAACCTCTTTGTTTGTTTGTTTTTTCTTTGTGGCCTGCTGCGGTCACAGTAACAACATATTTGCAACAAAATAATAAAAAATAAACTCAAATGTCCTCATGCAAAATTTCTGCGCTTTAATGACGCATACATGTTTGCATATTGGCTCGACTCATCTGTTCCACAATAGTCCACATTAACTCCATTTTTAGAAGCTGTTTTCGATCAGACTTTTTTTTTTTTTTCTTTTTCTTCAAATCATTAGTGTCACGCTGCCCAGCAACCTCAGAGGAGCTGCGACCCAGCAGCCCCGCTCTGATCTGATGGAGTGGAACAACATTTAATCAGAGCCTAAGTCCCTGTTGTGTTTTGTTTTTATTTTGTTGTTTACAGATCTTAAGCCCCCCACCCCCCCTCCACTGTTCTTTCCACTTACTTTACACACCTGATCCCCATGACCTGAATGCAGCGGCGAGGGGTCGTGATCTGTAGCCAAACTTACCTCGCTGCGTCGGGCCTGAACAAGACCAACTGGCGAGTAATCAGCCCCCAAATGTAGACCTGTGAATTTTTTTTTTGCATGAGCTCGTCCTGTTTACACATGACACAGCAGTTACTCGTTAGTTTATTTTTAACCCCATGTTGACATTACATAAAAACCAGGCCGTATAAATAGCAGTACTGAGTAACAGTATCTTAACAGTATCTTAATCGGTGCTAGCATTCACAGCGTGGCTACCACGTGTCGAGGGGTCAGATCTGTGCCACCATTTCAGAATGACACACACTCTTTTGGACGCACACCAGCAGATCAACATACGCACACACACACACACACACACACACACACACACACACACACACACACTCAGACACAGTGATAGTCTCTCATGAGGGCTTGAGGTAGTTATAGAGGGCACTGAGTCCTCCTTGCAGCACCTCCTTGATGGGCTTGAGCAGGGGGTTGTGAACAATGTGAAGTCCTTTGTCCATCGGGTGGCAGGCCAACCTCCCGAGCCTGTTCAGTAGGTACATCTCCATCGGAACGTTTTGCAGTTCATTGAAGTCAACGTTGAGGAGTTCAAGGGACTCGAGGAAGCACAGCGTCTTAGGCAGCGTGTGGATACTGTTTCCCTCCACGATGAGGATCTTCAGGTTCACCAGGTCCTGGATCTGGTCCGCGATGGTCTCCAGGCGGTTGCAGGCCAGGTGGAGAAAGACCAGGCCCTTCATGCTGTAGACGCAGGTGGGGATGTGAACGATGCGGTTGTAGCTGAGGTTGAGTTTGGTCAAATTGTGCATGGTCGCCAGGCTGCCAGGGAGGCCCGTGATCTGGTTGTTGGCCAGGCTGAGCACCTCCAGGCAGGCGCAGGAGCCCAGCTCCTCCGGGACCTCGCTCAGGCGGTTGCGACAGGCGAACAGCACACGCAGTTTCTTCAGGAGGCCGATCTCAGGGGGCAGGCTGGACAGGTTGTTACCCCACAGGTTGAGGATCACCAGATTGTCCAGAGTGCCAAGGGCAGGGGGCAGAGAGCACAGGCAGTTCATAGACAAGTTTAGCTTCTGCAGTTCTCGGAGCTCCCACAGCTCGGTGGGGGTCCCGTCGAGCCCCCGCATGGCCAGGCTGAGGGTGCTGTAGCCAAAGTGCACTGTGGCGTGCCTGCGGATCCTCTCGGCAGCCGAGGACACGCTGGGCTGGTCGTCTCTCATGGCGCCCTTCTTCACACTCACCTCGTCCAACTGCTTGTTGGACAAACTGCGAGATTGCTTCCCACCCATCCTGTTGATTCTATCGCCTATAACAAGATGTCAGCGTGCCATTAGCTGAATCACCAACATTGAGAGGACTGTTAGGGATAATGGCCGCTGATTGATCTCGAGGGTCCTTGAACATGATCAGCTCTACAGGTTGTCGTAGAACTCCTGATGTTTGGCAGCAGTCACACTGAATCCTTGGCTGGAGTTTTTCCTCAACCGAGGTTGAATACAGCAGGCTGCTGTAACCGAGCACTGCGGGGACTCGTGGTCTGCGTCTCCCAGACCAACTGCCTGTCTTACTGGATTTCATACCCCAGCTGGCCCTGTCACTTTGCGAGGCCACAGATAGCACCCTGCCGCTGCTCCACCCACTACAGGAGGGCAGCGCTGGGGATAGGATGCTGTCTGAGCTCAAGCAGTTGAGGTCACTGGTATGATCTCATAGCCAAACACACAGAAATACACCTCTGCTCCCAAACACTGCCCCCCCCCCCCGCCTTTGCAACACAGCCATGTTTTTATTTTTTTTCTTCGGTTGGCCACACCTGCCAACCCTTGAAACTGTGGCACATGTAAAACAATTCAGATATTTGGCATACCAATCCCTGGCTGACAATAATCTCTTCTCACTCTTTTTTTTCTCGCGCGCGTCGGCCCCTTGCGCCTTTTGTGCATGATCTCGTCTCAACTTTAAATATGGCACCAAGCCAGCAGCCGTGAAAGCACTGAATCATCTCTCAAAAAAGTAACAGTTCTTAGAGGTATTAGTGGAACCTTATGCACAGACGCGTTGGTTTAATCTCAAGTGCAAAAGGACACGGAACGTTCGAGCACACTCCGAGAAAACTCTGCTGCTGTTCAAACTCTCATTCATGCGGGCCCGTGGGGGAGAATCTCTCTTTATGTAAAAGCATATACTGCGGTGCATTTACATTTTTGAATTTCGTCTTTCCCCCCAGCAACTTACACACCGAGGTAAAACGCTCTTAATGCCTTTTTCTCTACGGACTTCTTTAAGTGTCTTCATAGCATTTACTGGGAGCCTTTTTGTTCCGCTCTCTTTTCAAAAATTAAAATTCGGAAAAGATTCAAACGTTGTAATCTTTACGGAATTTCCCCTGAGTCGTGTGAGCAGTTGCTCGTCTCCGAATCAGTTCGGGGCTGTCAGGGTGGTGAGGATATCCCATTGTGCATCTGTCGGAGTCGCAGGGTAGAGGGCGCAGTTCAGCAGTTCATCTGAGGTACCCAACTTTGACTTTATGTGAGTATTTCCACGTAATGCTGCTTCAAGCTTCTACTGCGTTACACGTCAGCGCAAGATACTGTACATTTCACTCGAGTGTGCTTAACCTCATCTGATCAGTGTTTGTTTTTGTTTGTTTTTTTAGAGAAAACAAAATTTGTGATTTGTGATATTTGGCGGTATACAGTAAATGAATCATTTCTTTTAAAAAAACTTGATATTATGACAGGGAGAAACTTTATGAAGAACAACAGATGGGAGATCCCCAGGATAGATGGACAGACAGACATGTACAGAATGTACAGTACAGCATGTACCCTTAACTACCGCATGCCAACCATACTTCAAATTTGTATATCTGAATATTGGTCTACGTAACACTATCCATCTATCTATCTATCTATCTATCTATCTATCTTAGTGTTTCTATAAAAAAGGATGAATGTGCACCGTTCTTTGACTAATATCATTTATGAACAACTCTGAACACATTTAACACTGAAGTAACACTCAGTAGACAGCATACCTCCGCCAAGACCCAGCAGCCCCTCTTTGAACTCACTCTTGGATACCAGCTACCTTAGTAATATATATATTTGTTTTCATCAAGATCCATGCTTTATACCCTAAGAAAGTAATCCATCCATGTTTTCAGTAGTTTTTGTGCAATCCTCCCGACAAACCAACCAACAAACAGATCTCCCTGGTCAAAGTATGTAGTTATGGATGCGTCACATAAGGAGTTCAAGTTGTTGAGAACGACATCAGTCAACGCCTGAAAAGCCCTCATGTCTGCTTACAACTCCGTAACCGTGTGTTATACGCTATTTATTAAATGTTTACACGCTGCTTATAAATGCTTAATGTGGAAAGCTCAGCGTTACCTTGCTGTCTAATGATTTTAAACAACAAGCGTGTCGCTGGAGTGATTAACATGACTTCTGCGGCAGGAGAGGGCTACACTCACAAGCCGTGACCAAGTTATATAAACGTTATAGGGGTGTAAATGGGACCTTGGACTTGGTCCATTTTTCCTCGACAGCCTTACAGAGTCTGACCAGGACTTAGAGTGGCCTTAGTCATCATTCTTCTCCCAGTCCAGTAATCAAAGTAGTGCAGTGGGAGAAGTAATGACAGTTAGCAGTGATAGCCAACTCTGGGGACTTGTGGCTGTGCTCCGAGCACAGCTATATCAGCACTTATGAATGACAGGTTGAATCATGTGTTTGCTGAATTGGACACCGGAGATGAGGCTGTCGGGGTGCGGTGCCCATTCAGGCAGCTGCTTTTGCTTTTTTTTCTTTCTTTCTTTCTTTTTTTTTTTTTTTTTACTGCAAAAGCTTCATATCACAGTAGCTTTCCTGCAGAAATGAGTTTCTGGCTGACTGGAACAAGACAAAGTCTTTACACAGCCCTGAGAGTTTAGGCGGTCTGTACTGCTGATCTTGTGCATATGTGTGGCACGGCTGATTTCACAAACAGCAGGACCGCTACATCCTGCCATCCTCTGTTTACATGAAAAATGACACCGCCAGAGCAACCCCCCCCCCTCATGTGCAAACACATCCCAGAAGGCATGCTGTCAAACATGCAGAAAACCGCTGACATCATATGCATATCCCTCATTATGGGTTAAGTGTAGCATTGAAACACCGGGAACAGGCTGAGATGGATGGACGGATGTCGGGCGGAGGGTGGGGCAGGAGACGGACAGGCAGGCGGGAGAATGGACAGGGAGAATAATGCTCATTTCTATGACGGAGAGATGTCATCATGACATACCTCCCCACAACACACCGCCGCCTCACACTTCGTCATCATCTAGCGAGGCATGAATCTTCATTAAATGCTCCTCTTTTATCCTGCGCGTGCTTTTTTTTTTCCCCACCTCCAAATGACTCTTCCTTTTCTACCAGAGGAACAGATGTGTGGAAACAGCTTGAGATTTAAATTACAAGAAAATGGGATTTACTATTCCTCCTGCATTCGCACAACACCTTAATACGGAGTCCCATTAGCACCAAATGAGGATGAGTTATTCACTGTGAGAACACTTACACCCTCCAGTCCTCAGGGTGACAAAAATGATCTCATTTGAGAAAGCTCATCTGGTTATGTGGCACAATAATGACTCTGGATGAGCTACCTTTAGAGACTCAAGTTCAAGATATATACCATTATTACTTGTTCATTACTGTGGAGGCTTCTGGCGATGACAGATGATATATGGCCCTGCTGCCACAGAATCTGCCGTAGGTGTCTCTGTCCTGCTGAAATGTAAGGAGTACCTGCCAAGACCAGGGGCTCTTTAGAGTCTATATTGCAGACACATTACTCCCCGAAGCCAGCGCTCTTATTGAGGAATATGTTCCCTCTTTAGACAGAACACAAGACAAGATCAGGTCTGAGAGACAAGAAATATGCATTTTGCAAGCCCATTGAGTATTCCAGGCAAAATTAGCTGCGTGAAATGAAAGAGAGCATGTGAATAGGGGTGGATGGTGAGCCACCTGAGCTGATAATCGTCTATTATTCAGCAGGTGCAGATGTGAATATTCACACCACTGGACACTTTCCACTTTCCATTTGTGCACGCTGACACATCCGCCCAGCTAATGGAGTCGGTGGAAATGGCCGCAGCATTTCTTGTCAAAAAAAGAAAAAAAGAAAAACTGTGGGTATGTCACACATTTGAATTACCATCTGGAAATTGGCTGCAACACTGCTCTGCCCAAACCTCCAGGTGACACAAAAGGAGCTACTCAGCAATGCAAATTAGCGAGGAGGAAATCTGAGGGAGTGTCCAATGAGTGTGCTCGGAGGCTCGGCAAGGCGAGGCCAAGAACATTTCATTTCAGTGTTTCAAATGTTCATTTATTTACCTGATTGGACGCGGCGAGGCTGCCGCTGGCCGGCTGCGCAAAATTGTCACCGTGGAAATGACCGTCCATCAGGGCGGCTGTAACGTATTCGAGCCTACTTTGAAGGCAAATTGGTGCTAAAAGCGCACAAAACACAAATTCATCACTTTTTCTGCATCTCCTTCGCATATTTTTCATCCCCTTATCAAGTCTAACTGAAGCACCTCCGCTGAGTATCTTGTAATCTCCTAATCTCCCTCCCCAGGCCACATGCCAGGTATCTGTAGTTAGATCTGCGGCGAAGCAGCCAGATTCATCTTGAGATAAACTGGGACAACATGATGAATAGATAATAAAGGCACCCAGGGGAGAGCACTATCCGGGTTAACTCCACCGCATAAAGATACCATTTGTAATGATGGCTGGAATCAACGGGGAAGAGCAGTGAGCAAAGCTAACTGGGCTCCAAAGTGACCAAATCAGTCCTGACTTTGCTGATGCAGCAGATGGGGAGTACAGACCAATTGTGTCTGTGACAACAACAAGCCTGGTGATGAAGTACCAGCGAGCAGCCTATCTGGGTCTCACCTGCTCACCGCCGCGTGGGCCACTGAGTACTAAACAAAAACAGTTGTACAGTGAGCGCGGTCGCAGAATGATCATGATGAGATAAACTGTCAGCGCCTTGAGGTGGTGGTGACGTTGATTGATTTATTTGGACCCCGTCACTGCCGCCAAAAATCAGCGGAGAGTCAGGAGGGCCGATAATGAATTTATCCTCCGAAGCTGCATTAGATACAGAGTGTGACGCCAGCTATTATGTGAGGCATATACTGTGTGTGAGGGGCGCTCGGCACCAGACACCTGGTCCTACGAGGCCCCTCAGACCTCGGAGGGACTGAAGTATCAAGTAAAACTTCAGACCATCACAGGAAATATACTGTAATGTAACTGGATTTGAGTTGGATACATGTAGCCATATAAACAATATAAAACAATAAATGCAATCAGAGACATCGCAAACAAAAACAAATCAAATCGGCAGGAGAAATGTAATCCAGGATGACTCACGCTCCTCTTACTAGCTTTTCTGGAGCCTTCAACCACATCTAATGGATGGGGTTTATGTACGTCATGAAATTGGCTGAGTTGTGTCTTCATTTTAAGGAATAAAAGAGTAAAAAGAGTATTCTACCTTTAAACAGCGCTTACGTTTTCCTGCACATCCCAGTGGCTAACTGGCTAATGTCCGATTTAGTGCCCCTGCCAGTTGGCCTTTCATCACCGTTTTATAGATCCACATCCTAGCAGTAGTAAGTCCTGATTCTTGATGGGATGTTGAAGGTTCCAATGTATTATGATCATTTTTTTTATAGCAATCTATAATGTCCTGGTAGCTAAATGGCTAGCTTGCTAACGCTGTGTCATGATTGCTGATTTGGGTATAGCAGCTCCCACATTTTTTATATTTTAATGCAAAGCCTATAAAGTAAGTAGGGCTAAAAATTGAGGATCAATTAGGAGTTAGCCTTAGCTCTGGATTGAAACCATTCCAAAGGACAACCCAGGGACTGTTCATAATACCCATGACACATGAGTATTCATTCACATGTTACCACACTACTCAGGAAGAAAACAGTGTTTATCAGTGTAAACAGGCTACTACATGTTGGAGGGTAGAAGCAGCTACAGATCTGGCATAGCTGGCCTGAAAGCTAACTGATATTTCAAAGCATCTCAGGTCAATTCATTTTGATTGACATCAAATAATGGTAATATTACATTCACAAATCTACCTTAAGGGGCATCACAGACTTTAGTTCCTCATTTCTGATTAGGAAATTTAAAAAAAAAAAAGCCAAGATGCGGTTGGGTGCAAATGTTTTATTTGCCCCTTCGCGCGCAAACAAAACAAATGAACAGGAGGCGATTATTTGCTCCTGCCAGTTTGGGTGACCACGGCTTAAAGTCTAAATACTGGGATGATTTCCCTATGTCAAGACGACACAGCCTGGCTCTAAACCACTGAACTTCCTCCCACATCTCAGATCTTTTCACGAAAATTTGATGAAATTTAGTCTCATTGTCAGACTTCACCTGAAGCGCTACATAAGCAGGAAAGGCGGAGGCGATATTCAGGGTTAGCAAATTAGCAAATGAGCCATGCAGCAGCAGCAGGACAGCAGAGTGAAAGAGGGGGGAAGGAGTGGGTGACCGGCAGTCTCAATAGAGGGCCATTTGCAGAGGCTGCGTTGAATACATGTCGAAGTGTGTGGAGAGAATGATGTGTGTTGAGTCGTCTGCTTGAACTGAGCTTTGGTGGTGTAAGCTGGAGATTTGAAGTTTTTTTTAAATTTATTATTTTGACCAAAAGTGACAGTTTCATCACAAGATGTGCTCCTGTCACCACACCTTGGAACAATAGAATGTGACAAGCCCTGTCCTGGAAATTAGGATGCTTGCCAGGCCGTCACTGCCAGCAAGCCATAAATGTTTCATGTGGTGCTGATATGGTAATCATTGGATCCCTACAATGACACCTTGTGAGAGTTGGATAACGATGGCTGTCTTTCAGGCCTGTGTGACTCTGGACACGGTCCAACAGCCGAGGCACAGCCTGAAGTGTGGATCTGCCAGTTAAAAAGTCTGCGTCGTGTCCTATAGGTAGTTAAAAGTCTCTAAGACGAGCCGAGCAAGGGTGCGACGGGTGTCCTCTGGGCATTGTGCACACGCGCGGACTCGAGAGATGCCGCGCAAAATTGCATTCCTCTGAGTTAAATATGCATTCCGTTTCATGCGGTTTGTGGGTCCAGGTGCCTGTCGGTGGCACAGGCCCAGCTGGAGGATGTGGCTGACTCGCTCCACTGGCGCTCAGGCTGGCATACTAACAGAGCCAGGGGTGCTTTCACAGTGAGTTGAAAGAGGCTGGCGCCGGTGCCACACACCCAGGGTTCGGAAGCTCCAGCTGCATGTCCACCAGCTCGCATGGCTAAAGAAATTAGGGACTGGAGTGTGATTTTTTTTTTTTTTTTTTGTAACCTGCATCACGGTTCCGTGATGAGAATATGGATCTCTTGACATTAACAGTGACGCGCAATCGCATCGCCTCACCTTCGTCTAGCGCGAGATTCTGTGAGATTAATTGTCGGGGTTGAGGTGAAGGAAAAAAAAAGACATTTTCCAATCTCAAGGGATGAAGCAATAAAAGGCCAACATGTCTAAAAGAGCTTAATGTATTATTTCTCTGAGGCTTGTGTAAGCCTTTTATTAAAGTGAAACAATCTTGTCAGACACCTGTTGTTCCTGCATGGTGGTATTTATTGTTGGCCTATGTCAGCACACTGTAATCCCTGGCTGGAACATGGCTGTATTACCAGTGTGACCTATTCTTGGTCATCATAATTTCCTGTGTGTGTGTGTGTGTGTGTGTGTGTGTGTGTGTGTGTGTGTGTGTGAAAGAGAGAGAGTGAGGGAGAGAGAAGCAGAGACAGTGACAGCGTTCATGCCCCGTGAATGTGTATTTGTGTGTGTCCAGTGATTGCAGGCACCCTTCAGCCATTTCAGTTGAGCTTTTTTTTTTTTTGACACCCAATGTCATGCAGAACAAATCGCCTATTGCTGACACCAGTGATTTCTTGTCTCCGGTGCTGAGAAGTGTGTGTGGAGGCAAAACAGTCGGGTCTTACTGACGGCGAGCTGGACAGTTCTGTGATTAAGTAGTAATGGTCCAGGACGTGACGGGGGGAAACAGGGGATTTCATTGGTCACAGGGCAAGGAAAAAACTGCACACCCTCGGGTCTGTGGGCTATTTTTTTCGAAGAGAGAGTGGGTAATTATTTCGAGGGTTTGGCTCCAAGTCTCTATCAACTGGCATTTAAAGGAAGAGTTCGCCCCAAAATCAGAAAATACATAGTGTGTTTCTCTCACCTGCAGTGCTGTTTATCCAGATGATTGTTTTCGTGTGAGCTGCAGAGATCTGGAGATGTTTCCCTTAATGATGTCAGCCCTCTCTAGAATATGATGGAACTTCAAAGTGCCACCTATATAGATTAAAAAAACAACAAAAAACTCAACAGTGATGTACCTTTCCAGAAATCATGACCCCTTTATTCAAGACAATCTACGGCAAACAGTTTTAAACCAACGTGGGTAGCCTGTATACGGTCACGTATACAGTAACAGAGGACAGTCGTACCAAGCCGGCCATATACCCCAACACATGAGCATAAAATGTGTTTCTGACCACTTAGTTGTTTAGATCGCTTTGAAGCACATTTGATTATATGAGAAATGGTTTTATTGGACCTATTTGCAATGTAGTGAAACTTTTCAGCATCCAGGGGGAGCAATGTCCCTCCTGCCTCCTCCGCATTTTTTAATTTTTTTAATTTTTTCTTTCTTTCTAAGGAAACCCGCCAACCATGTCACCGCGCAGAAGGTGCCGTGCATCTACTCTTTGGCAAGAGGCTCAAGGGACGGAAACAATAACGGCTGAGCTGCAATGCTAGTTAGCTTGGTTAGCTAGCGCGGGGAAAGAAAAAAAAATACCATCAAGTTCCATTGTATTTCAGAAGAAGGCCGATATCTTCAAAAGTCGACAATTCACACCAAGATTATCTAGACTGGGAAATGGCACTACAGCTGAAAGGGAAACGGTGTGTCTTTGATTTGGCCGACGGCCCTTCCTTGAAAATCTCTAGAATTCGGCTGAAAATTCAGTGACGCGGGCTTCGTCGTTATTTTTGAAGCACTAAGCCGTGAGTGACACGTGAGAAACATCAGGGTCGAAAAAGCAAAGAGGACTCTCACCGTCTCACCACCTTCGCAGCGCCTGCCTCGAATTCCAGCGTCTGCCTACGAGCTTAACCCGCTAATTGTGGCCTGCGCTCCGATGGTATTGTTGCATGCCTGCGGGTTGGTTTAAGGCCACAGTTATATTAAGACCTGGCTGTTTTAACATCCATAATAGAATACTGTATCAGCTCAGATAATCGGGGAAGTGCGCAGTCCGATTTATGCGCAAGGCTGTTTGTCGGTGCAGGCGGTGTTTCTATGTTTAGGGGGTTTGTAATGTGCAGCTTAAGAAACGTAGATGGAAATAACATGTAATTAGAGGGCAATGTTTCTGTGGGAATGGTATGATGATTATTTGAGTTCTTACGGAGGGGCCTGTGGTCCTGTCAGTGGCTCCTGGGTGAGATATAAATGGTGTTGTGGGGACATCTACTGGACGTCTATGAGAAGGTGAGGAAGATTATTTCTTTCTGCTCATTTTAAATCTCTCCCACATGGTGTCCACTACACTGGAATACACTTTTAGTATTTTTCTCGCACTCTTTTTTTTTTTTGCTTTCTGTGGCCTAATATACATCTGTTCATTCCAGTGGATGTGATGTGCCAAAGGGTATATTCTGCCTATCACCATCCTCCTGATTTTGGGTGGTCTATTCAAAATCGTGATATAATTTACACTTGAACAGTTTCATTCAACAGCAACATTGAATAGCCTTCAGATGTTATCTCACTTGATTTGGCAGACATTTACACAACATCTGCAAAATAACATCAACAATGAAAAAAGAAGTCAATGGCTAAACTTTCTCTTGTTTAAGGGTAAAAAATAATAACAAAAAATATATATATTACTCTGCGATTTAATAATTCATGTGCTAAAGGATAAAATCGACTGATATAACTGCAGTAATATTGGATAGCAGATCTGCATAATGTAACTCTGCTGTGAGATCACTGTGTCCTTATTGTGCCTTTGACACTCTCACTATTACTTTATTCTGTTAATTCTTTTCTTTTTTTTATGATTGGCACTGGTGCGTGATACTAAATGAAATTTTTAAGTGACTGTACCGCACTGTGTCGAAACCAGGATTTTCAGAAATATTGAGCTTCTAAGTTTTAATTTGCCCCATAACATCCCTGCTGGTCTATAAAAAAAAAAGTATATGTATATGAAATTCTTCAATTTTTCTTTTTATATGCTTATGAATCATGCATCTTGGTTCAAGGCTTTCATCACACCGTCAAGATTAATTTCTGTTAGAGAATATTTGAAATGTCTTTATTATGTTTTTTTTAAATTACTTTTCGTCATAAAACAGGCCCATTCAGAGACGGTTAGTCTAAACAACATAGTAAGCATTCTCAGCAAAAACTCACTCTAACTGAGTGACAGAACTTTGCTGTCAATGTTTTTTAGATTAACATTACTGCTAAATCAAGGTGTATGTTGAATTTTACTGCTGCAAATGTTTTAAGGTTAAGTTTTAACTGTCGAGTAGTTTAATCTACAGCAAGGCTTCATCATTTTCATTTGGGGATTAATACGTTTAATCTATCTATCTATCTATCTATCTATCTATCTATCTATCTATCTATCTAGCTGTCTACTGGACAGAAAGGATACGATTATAATCTGAAAAGTGACTTAACTGAAGCAAATTTGGCCTCGTCAGTTACATTCCACCACTGATTACACATCCCCCTGTGTGTAATTCATTTACACTTTATTGATCCCCCGCAGAGATTCACAAGCTGTTATCGACTTCGTAATGTATTTGTTAATTATGTTTATCTGATTCTGCAAAGTGACCAAACAAATGTAGTGAATCACAAACTGGTACTTGTCTCCTAATTATAGTGGAGTAGAAGTATGAAGCATCAGAATATAGAAATATTCTAGTAAAGTAGCCTTTCTCATAACCATGTTTAAGTACAGTATGTGGGTAAAATATTTTCCGACACCATTCAGTGTTGTAAAAAAAAGGAAATGTCATACTTGCATATACTTGCTACTAACAAATCTACTTTAGCACCAAAAGAAGTAAAAGTAAATTATGAATGGTTTAACATGTATCTATATACAGTGTACTATGGGTCAGCTGTTTGTCACCTTGCCAGTTAACCTGATTTTTTCAGATCATTGGGTTCAGGGTTAGTAGTAACTGAAGTTATAATGTAAATGTAGTGGAGCGAAAAAGTACAATATTTGCCTCCAAAAAGCAGGCAAGTGGAGTGGAAGTGTGAAGTGGCAGAAAATGGATACACTCAATTAAAGTACAAGTGAGCCTATTTAAAATTGCACTTAAGTAGAGCACTTGAGTAAATGTACTATGTTACAGTCCATCCCTGCTCATAATTAGGATGCAGTGTAATCAATGGGCCTGCACTTAGTTATCTGCAACCTGTAGTTAGATGATATAATGAGAAACATTAAAGACTAGATAGGAATATTGGGGTATGGGTGCATGTGCATGTAAAGTATATGCAATAAAAGTCAGATGAAATGTGTTGCATTATTTGGTGGACCAAAAGTATTCACTATAAATAGTAAATCACTAAAATATCCATAACTAATTCTGAGCAGTGTGTACTTTTTTAAGGTTTATTTTGATGATAACACTTTTGTTCTTCATACAAATATATAGGGTATAATGTTTCCCCACCATACATTCGAATGGCACCGCAAAATGGCGCACTCACTACGTAGTCCATTGCTGATTTTGGACACAGACTATGATTTTGGAGAAAGGCAGTCGTTGAAAGCCTTGCTTCTTCAGAAATGTTTGACTAGCCTATAAAAAAGTTTGTAGGAAATGTTTCAATTCTTATTTTTATATGGCAATAACTTGTGCATCTTGGTTTAAGTGCTGTTTCCAGTTCCCTCACACACTGCCAGGATTCAGTTTTCTTACGGAATATTTGAAATCTCTGTGTTGTTTTTTCATTTTTTTTTCTTTCTTTCTTTTTTTTTTTTTGTTGGTGCTGTAAAAACAGGCCAAATTCAAGTCAAAACAATCTCACAAGTAGCAATCAAACTATGCAAAACTGCAAATTCTTGGCATTACTGAGTAATTATTCTACCACTGCTGCCACTCAAACCCTGTCATGCTTTGCAGGTTCAAGCTCATCAGTTATCATTCTAACACCTCCCCAATGTCTTTATGGGCACTTGTCCATGTTAAATAATGAGTTCTCCTATTATCTGACAATCACTCTAAGACTGTCTAACTAAATGTATGTTTCCACTGTATTGTGCATTTCCCAGTTAATTACAAAATTGGTACTTTGTGTCCGTGTAAACATTACAAAATGACGTCTTCACTGGAACATCCAGGCCAGCATCTCTGCTCCCTGACCCTGCACACATGAATGACACTGCACCCGACCACCCAGCCCTTCGTAATGCGCGTGGCAGCCAATCAAATTCCAGAGAGCGCGCACCGATGCACGACGGACAGCCGTCTCGTCCATTCGGGGCTTTACAACGGGCAGCGGCGCCCGCCTGCGCTCCGCGCGCAGCCAATTAGGACGGGGCAGTAATTACTAATTCATTACATCGCAAAGGGGAGTGACGCAGTTATTGTAGATCCGTAGATACTCCATGCTTTCTCTACATGACCTGAAATAAACATTTTATTTCGGACCTGCGGACGTGAAACCGCCACGAACGAAGCACAGAGGAGGGGTTCCTGCCGTCGTCTGGAGGCTGTATGTCGAATCTCCGAGCCCGTTGAATCTTTGGATGCCATTCCGGTTGGAGGTTGCGGTTCACCCCGAGGACTAGATGCGATAACCAGAACGAGATATGCCGCAGCCGAAATCACGTAAAATCGCCATCCTCGGTTACAGATCCGTAGGTGAGTCCTGGCGGAGAGAAAGAGGTCGGGACGACAGGGCTAACTCGCTGGGGGAGGGTAGGGAGGGGGGGGAGGCGGCTCAGATGCGGTGCTGAAGCTGAGGTTTCAGCGGCCTTTCGGGTCCGCTTTTCAAAAATCCACCATCCGGGCAGGTTTACGCCTCCCGCGGTGGACTTGCACCACATCGGATCTGACATCTCCTCGCGCCACCAGGTGAGCCGTGGCCTTGCAGGCGCTCAAAGCGCACGAGGGCCGCCCATAATGTGGCCCGGCAGAGATTGTCTCATTGCGCCAGCCGTCCCGATCGGATCGACATCCGCCTCCCGATCGATGACCCTCAACCCTAAAGGCCCGTCGGACAGACCCGCAGTTTGACGCATTGGCCGTGTGGTTTGTTTCGCTCGTACGTGAAGCCTCGAGAAGCGCGGTTTGCGCGCGGCGCGTCGAGGATGGCAAGATGGCACACACAGATAGCTCCGACCGGAGGCCCAGCGGCGTGCCAGCGCTGCTCATGGCTGACTCCTCCATAATGACATGATAGTAAACGTGGTGCTGCTTCTCTGTGGCCTCAAGGTGGTCATTTTAAGTTGATGCATAACAGTGAATGTGTGTGTTTTTGTTTTTTTTTTGTATATATGTATAATATTTTTCACAGATTGGCTGATTCAACTGATTCAATATGTGTCATCTTTGTGCTGAACATGCAGAGCCCCAGTACAGGGTTGATGAAACAAAGCAATCAGGAATGCAGTAATTTGTAAACTTAACAATTTATATCATCTGAAGGATCCCTGTTGGGTTGGAGGTCGACTGATTTCCGATACTGATGATTAGAAATCAAGGAGGCCGATATCTGATATTTGGGGCCGATATTAATTTGTTGTAAAACTGGAGGTCTTTGGGTCAAAATGTCAAACAACCCTCTGATGGAATGAACCTAAATATGATTAACTAGATTATAATGTTCATCTGCTTCTCTCCAGTATTCCCATCACCCTCTACTCTACACTTCCTCTCCATCGCATTTATTTGACAAATCTTGTCACTCGTTACTTTGCACATTCTGATTATTCTGGGGTTTTTTTTTTTAATAGTCTACTGATTCGGACCAATTTATTTTATCGACAGTCTGACAGTAAGAAATCACACTGATACTGATCACTCTAAAAGGACGTGAATAACACTCTGGTCCCTGTTAACACTTTTCTCTGTCTTTTGCAGGAAAGTCCTCCTTGACAATTCAGTTTGTGGAAGGCCAGTTTGTGGACTCCTATGACCCAACTATAGAAAACAGTAAGTGGAGGATTTTTTGTGGTTCCGTCACACATCTATACACAAACAGGGTTTCCCCACAGGAAACTCTTTTAGTGGAAGTGGTAAGCCACCAATGCATCTGTTAATAGATAACAGCCTCAAATAGCTCTGATCGCTGTATCTGAGAGCAGCTTTTTCCCACCCCCGTGTTGTATTTTCTCATTTGTGTGTGACCCTGGTAGAGGTGGTCTCCAGGCAAGGTGGCCCACCTCTCCTGTGGGAAACCCTGAGTGTGCATTACGTCTCTTTGTTGTGCGGCATATGTGAGGTGCAGGCTGTATTATCCCTTTACCTGCTCTGCTCAGTGTTTCCCTTGTGTGCGTGATTTTATTATGTCGTTCACGTTCGGTTGTACAGCACAAAGTCAGCTCTCGTCAGTTTTAGTTACGAGGCTTTACAACCCGAACAACGTACGTACGGCACTCTCCATTCTAAGAGCCTCAGTTCTGATGGGGATAAAACTCCACAGAGGGACAAAAGATCGGTCAGTTTGGTTGTGCTCAATATTTTAAATATGTCATCTTACTCTATTTTTTTCCCCAAGCTTTCTGCTCCATCTTACCGCCTTCCTCGGTGGGCGGAGTCACTCAGTTGCAATGGAGAGATGCTTTAGTTGTTATCACGTTCACTGATCGCTGGGATAACAAAGTATTCAGTAGGGCTGCAAGTAATGATTGTCTTTATTGTTGATTAAATCTGCTGATTGCTAGTTTGTTATTTTATAGAACTTTGTAAAATAACAAGGATTAACCGTAACATCTTCCCAGAGTCCATGCTGACTGGATTTGCAGTGGTATAACAGGAAAGCAAGCTATAAAGACTGATGATTATGAAACTATTTGCTCATCTACAGTACTGACTTTTACCATATTAGTCTTATTAAAAAGGAATGTTCTAAGTTTAAATGAAGTTTTGCGTAGGCCAGGACGTAATATTTTGAGATACTATAATAAATCCCTCCGTTTATACTCCTTTAAGCGTCGTTGTAACTGATAAAGAAGCAACAATTTGGTACAGTATACAAGGCTGTGCTACTGTTGAGCTGTGATATTTTCTGAGACAGTTAACCTACTGTGAGAATCTTTTACCTATGCAACCCTAAGCGTGACATCATCGTATTTTTGGTTTGTCTGCCCACCAATACAAAACTCAAAACTGGTATAAAACAGAGAAAAGCAGCAAATCCCCACATATGACAAGCTGAAACCAGAGAATGTTTGGCAACTTGCCGATAGCCCTTGATACTCAAATAAAGAACACATTAACAGAAGTCAATATTACATCACTCACATGTTTTTTTTTTTCACATAACCTTTATTGTTACCATCATCTGAACGTCTAAACTGTGCGTCCTGATAACCCTTGAACAAAATGTCACTAAGAGGAAAAATGACGATTGTTACCCACAGGGGCCATCATGTTCCCTCCAAAACCAATGTGTCCAAACACCACACCAGCTGATTGCACTAGTTTCCACACTTCCAACCAGAAAGACAAAAAAAAACAAAAAAAACTTTCTTCTAGCGAACTTTAGTGAAATCAGCCGGTGGCAGTCTTTTGTCAGAATTAACCCCTCGCGAACCTGCTAGTATAATCTTCGATGTTACAGTCTTAGAGAGGGAGCCTCACTCGAAGCTGGAGAACGTACAGTTCATTCATCAACCTCCTAAACACGCACACACGCATATATTCCCAGACACTCCAGAGATTTGAGTCTAAACTTTCCCTGCAGGCTGTTTCTCTCTTTCCCGACATGTTCGCTCGCACACCGCCTTGCGTTTCTTGGCTGTGTGGTCTGTATCTATAAATAATCGGCGGATGGTTAACATAAAGTGTAGTGTCAGCGCTATTGTCGAGATGCTGCGGGCAGAGCGATCCCTCAGTCCTGCTGCGGATGATATGACCCCTCTCCAGGCACTTATTGACATTTCTGTCCTGAATGAGCTCGGTGGTACCGAAATGGATCCACAACTGGGTTGTGTCTAGTAGCACGTCTCGAGACCCACGCACTAATACAGATACAGTCGGCTGCGTGGTACTGTACAGTTGGGATGTGCTGTGCTGCCTGTCTTTGTCAGTGTTGTTGTAAAAGGAAACATGTTGCCCTCCATGCCTTAAAGGATAAGTTCACCCAAAAAAGAAAATCGTTCATCAGTCGTTATCTCATGCCAATGGGAAGTCAGTTAAGTTTCATAGTCTGCAAAACATTTCAGGAGCCTCACAGCAGAACAGCATTACAGCATTCTCCCAAACAACTGATAAAGACATGGAAGTTAAAATGTAAAGAAACCCAACACAAAATGGCTCCATACAGCTCATCCAACGTGATCCATTTATCTGGAAGCTGAGAGAGATCCCAAATTTATTTGATCCCAAATCCCAAATTTATTTGAAAAGACTTTATTATGACACCCTTGTTTTGTGTGTTTTAAAACAAATCTTCCTCATTTTGTAAGCGATCGCTGCAACATTGTTTTGCTTTAAAGCTCCAGAAATGTTTTGTGCGCTGCGAAGCTTCCCCCTGAGTTTCCATCGGCACGGAGGTGACGAGATAACCACTGGATTCTTTATTTTTTGGGTGAACCTTTCCTTTAAAATGTTTAACTATTTCATTTCTTATTGACTGACTTTCATCGTCTTGTCTCCTAACTGCAGCATTTACTAAAATGATCACAATAAATGGACAGGAGTACCACCTCCAGCTGGTCGACACAGCAGGACAGGTATGACTCCTTACTGATTTTTTTAATGTACTTGCGTGCCGTTGCGATGACGTTCTTTCATATTTTGGTGTCAATCTGTGTGACCAGCTACTGCTGTTGACTGTCTCTGGTCCAAACCAGCAGCTTTGCATGCTAATCTCTGGACTATTTCTGTCGCGACAGGATGAGTACTCCATCTTCCCACAGACGTACTCCATAGATATCAACGGTTACATTCTGGTCTATTCAGTAACATCTAATAAAAGGTAAAGCTCCACCTTTTTTGAAAAGCAAAAACATATCACTTGAGTTCTGTATAATGATAATAAGTCAGTTCATGGGAGCTGAGGATTGAACTTTGCCCTTGTTTCCTTGCAGCTTTGAAGTTGTACAGGTTATCCATGAAAAACTATTGGACATGGTGGGAAAAGTTCAGTAAGTACTTTTGCTGTCGGAGGCGTTCCAAGGCGCATGTAATACATCATGTAGGACATTATACATGAATGACAATGTGCTGTTTACTTTTCCCTCTGATGCAGAGTACCAATTATGCTCGTCGGAAACAAGAACGACCTACATATGGAGCGGTACGTATGGAACACGCCTGAATTTTACACTTTGTCACATGCATGAGTACACACATGTAAGGCATTTAGTAGCGTTTGCCTGTTCTATTCCTAATTTTGGTGTCATTTCTTATGGTTTTGTGGGCCTCCTGGTGGCAAAACTGCCTTTCTTAACACACCCAACATGTGACACACAAACAGAAATATAGAGCAGATGTTTGTATCTGGTTCACAGATGACCCAGAAGACAAGGAAGCCATATGTATCCAGCATGCCTTGTTATACTTGCAAATCAGCCTCACTCGATCGAAGTTCTTGAGAGCAGATATCTCATGAATTTAACTCTCTCCGATCTTAACTTAGAAATTTTTGCATTTTAGTCTAACCTGTGTGTGTGTGTGTGTGTTTTTTTTTTTTTTTTTACTTTAGAGTAATCAGTTGTGAAGAAGGAAAAGCATTAGCTGAATCCTGGAACGCTGCCTTCATGGAGTCCTCAGCTAAAGAGAACCAGGTAAAGAGTCGAGGCTGCAGAGCTGCGAGTGTCCTGTGTTTTATTCGGTTGTTATCAAGCAAAGATCATCATTAATCACAGTAGTGGAGAGCCTGTGAACAGTTGTGCAGCATCTTCTGTTGCTCTGATAATCAGCCCTGTTGATGTCATCAGTGAGCGTTCTAGATTCTAATGGTTTGTTTGGATGTGCTTCAAAATTGACGACATTGCTCCACTTCTGGTCCATGTGTAGTATCGTTGTTGGCCCCTCAGTGGTTACATGTGTCACCGGTTTCAAGAGAAACTTCAGTCTGGGATCTTCATTAGGAAAACAAACGTGACATAACCACCAGTAACCGCATGTCTTGCCAATCAAATAGAACTGAATTGTGACGTTCTAGGGAGTTAAAGCTGCTCTGAGCTATATTTTTATTGTGTTTGAGCTGCAACTATTAGTCGATAAATTGATTAGTCCATGAAAACACAACTAATTGCAAACTGTTTTGATAGTCTATTAAATGTGTTCTTTTTTTTTTTTAAAGCAGACGTGTCGTGGTATTTGTGTATCGGACTGTTGCTTGAACAAAAGCCATTTAAAGACTTAACCTTGGGCTCTGGGAAATTATGATTTTCCACAATTTCTTTGACATTTTATAGACTAAATGAGCAAAGCTAAAGCTTAGCCAACAAGAGCTAAAAAAAAAATTAACAACATGGGCAACGGGAATCGATTCTCGGAACCTTCTTTCCGTTTTCTGGTGGATGTATTTTCTCAACAAAGCACAAGTTTCATTTTCAGGAAGTCAGTGTATCTGCTTCGAGTTAGCAAAACAACAACGCTGCCTCTGTGAGGCTCCGCCGGCTGTGAGTGTGTGCTGCTGGAAAATTCAAAGTGGTGTGACTGAGACATGTGACAGCATCCTGGGTGTTTACGTGTGTGTGTGTGTGTTTCTCTCTCTCTGTCTCCCAGACGGCTGTGGAGGTTTTCCGGAGGATGATCCTGGAGGCAGAGAAGATGGACGGCGGCGTGCAGCCAGGAAAAACGTCCTGCTCCATGATGTAGAGCCGCCCAATCAACACACAGGACACTGCACTGGGATATCCCGTTACTTGAAGGCTAGCTGCCAGTTCTCCTCCACCTCAGCTGACTCCACCCCCTCCAGGGTCCTAAATATCCAATACTGTCTATTTATGGCTCTGATTCCACTGTTATTTATCAGTATTTCCTATTCCCTTTTGTCATCCTCCTTTTTTCTTTGTGTGTTTGATAAAAAAAAAAAGGATGAGTGGTGGTTCCCGTGTCTTATATTTCCCACAATCCACCTCTCCTCCATCTCTGTGCTCGGCACTGATGCAAAACACAGAACATCATTCGGGTGTATCAGAAAAAATGTTTCCCCCCCCCCAAGCTCGTTTGCGACGGCAGCCGTAACGAAGGCCAGAGATAGTAGTGGCTTGATGCATCTTAGCTTCTCATTATGCAGCTCCCATTTTAGGCTACGGGCCCTACTCTGTTTAAATAACGAGAGATAAGAGAAATGTCATGTCTGCCGTGCACACGCTCTGAAAAACGGATAAGTAAACACAGACGTTTCTTCTGATACATCGCCGGCTGTTTGGTCTCGCCAGCGTACAGCTCTTTTTCTACTTCATCTCCGCGCAGCACCCACTTCTCTGTTCCTCAGTTTGTTTTCATAGCGGTTTCTGTCAGCCAAAAAAAATGAAATGAATCTGCATCCATTTTCTAATGTTGAAAATGTTGTACAAATGTTTTTGATTGTAATCATTAAAGCAAAAAGTGGTTATGTAAAGCGGCTGGCTTGGAGTGTGGATTATTTCCTGATGACTGAGACGTTTGTCATCTGGGAGGCAGGGCCACTTAACATGCTACAGTAGGTACATAACGTGAAAAGGGTTAAATAACTTGAGGGGGGTGCAGGATCCAAGTGCACGATTATAATATATCTTGTATTTCAGGACCTTTGTTTCACATCTGTGTGGAAGAATATCAAAATGTTGCCTTTCCATGTTGTATTTTGGATAAGCAGACCAAGATGTGCCCTGAGAGATCTCAACATATTAATAGACAATTAGAGATATTAGAGATATCCACCTTTTACAAATGAAATGGTCCTGAAAATTGATTTATTTTAATGACCTTTTTACTGGTCTTACAGTATCCTACATGAACACACAACTCTCTTCCTAACTTAAAACACTTTCATTCTCTCTCTGTTGCTCTCACTGGACAGAAAAACTTTGTTCAGTGCACTAATTAGAATCTGAGCGTGGTGGCAGTTGATGGATTACGTAACACTTAATATCGTCCTTCTTATTAGCATTAGTAAATAGGTAATAAAGTCCCCATTCTTCATCAGCATTAACATTATTATATACAAATGAGACTGTATATGAGTTAATAATAGCATCGTACACATTAATAGGTAATCAGACATGGTAACACTTTACGACAAGGTACAAACATTGAATTGATAATAATGTAATAAATCATTCATGAGGTAATCGGCAAGAAGTGTGATTAGACGACCATATAGTAGGTAATGATGAGTTACTAGAGAACAGACTGGGAGGTGCTATATTAATGAATCGTTAGGTAATGATTAGCTTCTAAATATCTGTGACACGACCTACTGGCAACTTTCCTCATGAGTATGAACCAGCTGCTGAGTGACGACTAACTACTAATTCCTTAACTATGAATCACTCTTTTAGTGGACCTTCAAGTTAATTGAAAACATAATGCTCAGACATTAGGAAAAAAACTCATCACTTAACCAGTAGTTACTCTTTTTGTAACCCTTAAATTGAGACCTAATACTGAGTAGTTACCAGTGGACACATTAAATACTTAAATTACTACGCACAGTTTTTGCACCCTATTGTTAAGTACCACCAACGGCATTTATAAGTATTTAAAAGAAACTTAAGTGAAAGCTGCTTAAGAATGCTGATTTGAGCCTCATGAGTTTCTTATAATTGTTTTGAATTGCATTACAAATTGAATGTTATAGGGTTGTATAGAGAAGTACAGTCAGAAGTCGATGCAAAGCCCTGAGAACTGGTGTGACAAATTGCTTTTCTGCATCCCTGATAGGCGACGAACAGTATCAGCAGCATTCTGAATGAATTGAGAGTTGCCCAGACGCCTTTTTGAGGACGCTCGAGACAAAAAAAAGACCATTACGAGACGCCAACCTGCTGGAAACTAAATTACGGATAGGATTCTCTAACACTTGCCTGAACATGAATCCAATAACTCCTACTTTGTAGAGCGGGCGGAGAGTTTCGAGTTGACGCGGCTGTCGAGGAGCAACAAGAACACTCCAAAGAGAATGAGAAACAGACATTTGGCTCTTTTTCATTCCACTTTTTTTTTTTTTATTTGTCAAGGGACACGTTTGATAAAGTATTCAAATTCATACATGAGCTCACACCTGGGAGCCGCCTGCAGCAACCACCGTCTGCAGGAGTGCATCGCTCAAAGATACTTAAGTGCATTGTTATTTTCTTCAATTTTTATATCGAATTATCAAAGGTGTTGCACAGGTCATCGCTGCAGCACTTCATGTCGATGTAGGCGTTCATCTTCAGCATTTCACAGGACTCCAGAGCCATGCATTTCTGGTACTGGCCATCTAAGACAGTAAAGGGGGGGGAATAAAAGAGGTAAAGGTCAGCTTTTAACACACCATCTCACTGTGGTAGAGGAAGAATGTTTTGGCAGATTTACATGATTCAGGTATTTGACATGCAGATTTCTTTCACACTTTCACCTCGCCTGATAATGTTTAGCCACAAGAGGTCTTCTTAACACTTGCATGTCGGTTTTAACTGCTTTAACAGTTTAAGCGTGTTGAGAGACTCACGTGGCGCTCTGAGGAACTTAGCAGCGGCACAGCCGTTCTTCTCTGGGCTGCAGGTCTCCACGGTGAGCTCACAGGTTCCACCGGCCGTTTTGGAGATACAGCGGTGACATTCCAGGGCACCACCTGAAAAAAAAAAAGAAAACACATTTCAGTCTAGGAACTTCTCAACATCACAGTTTTCAGGATGGCTGTGATTTTTACTTTTAATAACATGCATACGCTGTCATCTTAAAAGTTGGCTTCACTTTTAAAAAAAATGTCAGGAAACCTCAGAATTACAAAGTAGAGTATTAGACTGAATTTGATTGAGCTAAAAAGTTTTAACCACTTGAAATTATTATTCTGCTTTACTTCGGTGAGGTCATGCTTTACTTCGGTGAGGTCATTAGTTGCCTTGAAGATGCTCATGAGTTTGTCTGGTTGCCTTTTCAAGATTAATTGAGCTGCTGAAAGTATTTTTTTTTTTTTTACAGTTGTGGTTACAGACTGACTCTCCACCTCTCTACACTTGTGTTTTAAGGGTTTTATTTGAATAAACAACTGACAAATCACACAGTAAACAAAGCCAAAGATAGATTTTGTTTGCTGCAATATTGTCATTGTGATTTAGTTTGGCAGTGGTAATCCTGTAGTGAAAATCTGATTTTGTGACGGCTCTGTTTCAGTCAGTATTTTTCCTTCTCTGTTGTCCTTTCTGATAGAATTCAGCTCATACTGTGTTTAGTGTCTCTTTCTATAGAAACCCGTCCTGGAATTATTATCATGAATAAGTTATTAATAAGTTTTTCAGTTTAGTAAATAGAAGTTGAAGCTGAGCATGAAGCCACAAAGGAGGTAAATTAATTACTTTTTATACAAGTGCTTTCATTTCTTTAAGCATAACCGTCTACAATCTCCTGCAAAATGAAAAGATCGCCTTTGAGTTCCAGACAGGTGTGACTGAGACTACAGTGCAGAGTTTGCAGACGTCTGCGTTGCACAGCAGCAGAGGTTGTGTTTACTCAGTGGAGAATCAGTGACAGACCCACCAGCTGTAAACAGCAGGGCGACGGCTAAAGCCAAGACCAAAAACTTCATTGTTCCGTTCGGGTGCTGCAGCCTGTGAGAGATAAGGCACAGATTTGACAATACAGTAATGTGCAATGCTTTCAGCCCTCCAGATTTCAGTGCATGTCTGCCATTAAACAGAGATGTGCAAAACTGATTTGAAACAAAAACTGTAAAAAAGAAATGAAAAAATAAGAAAAATACACAGTAATACACATAAATATTGACATTAGATGACAAGCGATGACAAGCAAATATGGATTTTACATTCTCATTAAACACATGTCATCGAGAACTCAAGTCTAAATACACAAAGTAAGAAAAACCTTGACGTTTACATACCTCGCGGATGTGTCAGTCTTCTTCTGCCTCTGCCAACGTCTGAGACAAACTCATCGACTTCTCCTCTTTTTATACTTTCCCCTGCCATGGTAACGTCCCATTAAGCAGTGTATCTCTGTTAAGTCTATATACTTAGCGCCTCGCTCACCCTGGGTACACTGTGATCAGGGGTTACAGTTTCCCAATGCTCAGATTCCTGCATTAAGCAAGAGCTGCCCGCCCTTTGTCCACTGCTGTATATAATTAATGAGACTTCTGCAAATATGAATGTCTGTGTTTGTCACAGGCTCTCATAAAAGGCCTTCCATCAGTTGCATCTGTGCCTTAAGAGGATGAAGTGGATATTAGTTAAAGGTACGGTGTGTTTGCTTGAGGTGAATAGTGTCTGGCCAAGATGAGGTGATATATCTTTGGCTCAGTTCTCTCCAACCAACAGAGGATGGGAACTTAAAGCATTAGGTATGTATCGACTTGAGCTATTAATACAAAGCTAATGGAAGTGAGTGAAAGACCTGGCATCTCATCCAGAAAGACAAGAAAAAAAAAAAAAAAAAAATTTAGCTGTTCCACAGGAACGGCTGCCACAGTTACAGATGGTTGTCGATAAATTTGAAGAATTTAAAACCTTCATGTATCACAAAGAGGCCGCTTGTTGGACAAAAGGAGGGAAATCTTTTCTCAAGGTCCAACCACTCCTGGCTTTGAATGACCAAACCCTGTTCTACTTTCTTATCTCTAAAAATCTAGTGATAAATTGTTAGTTTTTTTCTCTACTAATGAAACGGAGAGTGGGGGGGCGGGGGGGTGAAGTCATGCAGTTCATGAAAAACTGTTTTTTTTTCTGTTTTGTGTCCTGCTCTGCCTGCCTAACATCACAAATGGGGTTTGTGAAGTTGCGACTGAGTGTTCCCTCCCAGGTTTGGGATCAGAGAATCAGCAACAGAGAGGGATCTAAAAAATAAAATGAAATAAAAAGCTGAAGGGAAAAATCTGCTTTGGAGTGTGAGATGTGGGCAGGCCCGCTCAGGATGCCATCATCTAAACTCTGCTTAAACTCAGATGGAGACGGGTAAGCGGGACCACGCCTCGTTGAGTCTACATTTTCTCAGTCAGGAGACAGATATCTTGTTTGCACTGGGTCATCCATATCCTTTAACCTCTGCTTTAACTTTCCCTCTCCTGTTTGTTTTCCCCTCTCATCTGGACACAACCCAAATATTACTCTGCAGCCCCCCCTCCCGCCCCCACTCAGTGCCACATCACTCCCAAAGCCCAATCAAAGCAAAATCTCTCCCTCTTTTGTTTCGCCACCCAGAGACAAACTCCAATATCAGCACTGGCACATGTAAGGGAAACTGTCCATGTGGCAAAATGTCTAAATCCCCCATTGTTGTGCCTTTGTTGCCCCGGCCTCGCGATACCACCGCGCTGTCTGTCGGCCATATATATCTGAACGTCCAAATTTTTCCACTCTTATACTGTGTGACTAGTTTGGACAAACAGCAAACAGTGGAAAAATGTCTCAGTACTCAGGAAAGGTGAGTACCACAACGAGCCAGGGTGACGGAGCCACACGCTGGAGCTTTCCCAAACTTACGCATGTGTGTCACAAACAAATCACAAACGATGTAGATGACTGGGTCCGGCTTTAGATGATTAGACCGATTATCTACAACACAGAGTACAACTTTTCTTTTTCTTTTTCTTCATGTTCACTGTTGTGGCCAAAAAAAAAAAAAAATACAGATCGTGTTCTATGAGGGAAAATGTTTCACTGGGAGGAAGCTGGAGATCTGCAGCGATTGTGACAACTTCCAGGACCGCGGCTTCATGAACAGGGTCAACTCTGTGCGCGTGGAGAGCGGCGCCTTCATCTGCTTCGACCATCCCGACTTCAAGGGCCAGCAGTACATTCTGGAGCACGGAGAGTACCCCGAATTCCAGCGCTGGAATGCCCATAATGATCACATGGGCTCCTGCAGGCCAGTCAGGATGGTAGGAGTGTGTTTGTGTGTGTGTGTGTGTGTGTGTGTGTGAGACAGAGAGAGAGAGAGAGAGAGAGACAGAGAGAGAGAGAGAGAGAGAGAGAGAGAGAGAGAGAGAGAGACCAGGGGCAGACAAATATTTGGTTGTTAGAAAACACTGGCAGGCAGGCAGACCAGCGTGTGTGTGTGTGCGTGCGCGTATGTGTGGTCTCATTGTAGATGTGTTGCTTTTAGATAAACTGGTCAGCAATGTTGAGATAACATGATCCCTAAAGCACAGAGGCGTATTGGCAACTTACTGATTTTCACATCACATACTGGCACAGAAGGAAAGTAGCACATTAGCGCACATCACATACTGACTGTGATCCATACATACCATCCATCACATGCGCATTTATCCTTTAGATTTCTTTAGGTGCGTCTGTGTAAGTGTTTGCTCGCAGTCCCCGCCACATAAAAGGGAAGAGGCCTTGGTCCTTTGCAGTGCGAGGGGAAGGCGAAGGTTTGTTGCTATGATTCAACGAGAGGATCATGTCATTATCCTTCCCCCAGCATGGAGAGCACTACAGGATGGAGCTGTTCGAGGGAGAAAAATTCACCGGCGAGTGTGTTGAGCTGTGCGATGACTGTCCGTTCCTGCAGGCTCGAGGCCTGACCAAGAACTGCGTCAACTCCCTCAGGGTTTATGGAGACGGAGCGTATGTATCTCCGAATTAACCTGCCTAAGGGCTTTTGACGTCTCCTAAAATATTTTGTTTAGTTTAGCAGCGTCATTGATAGATGACTCTGATAACTTTTCAATTGGAATTTTAAGCCTTTATGGGCAGGAAAGGTGGGTGACACAACAAATGTCTCTTGTAAGAAAGATTAATGAGTATTGCGCTAGGATGGTGTAAGAAATCTCCTAGGTAGGATGCCCCGGGGGAGTTCTTCTCTCCCCTCATTTCCTGATATTTCTGAACTGTCAACACTTATGAGAATATAAAATATCCCAAACATGTATTAGAAAAAAAGACCTCTCACAACCTAAGAACTTTAAGGGTAACTCCACCAATTTAACACATTCAAGGGCACTGCTACAATATGAAAAATGTAGAATAAAGCTTTCTGTTGCTCCAGGGGAAGCTGCATGCAATCTGATAAACTGCCTTCACACATTCATTTTCACATATGCAGTAGTACTCCCCGAAACCCCCTGTACTGCATTCATTTGGTGGAGTTACCCTTTAAGTGCACAACTAAAATACCACTAAAGGTAAGTAAGAAAATGTGTTTTTATATTTTAGATGCTATATAAGCCAAATCATAATAATATTGTCAGGAACATTTAATAAACTTTACCTTCCAAACCTCTACATTTTACCCTATTTCTAAGTTATTGATCTATTTTCCCCCAAATAGCTGGGTGCTGTACGAGGAGCCCAACTACCGGGGCCGCATGTACATCGTGGAGAGGGGCAACTACTGCACCTTCATGGAGTGGCAGGCGGAGAACCCCAACATCCAGTCAGTCCGCAGGGTGGCGAACTACTTCTAAACCACCTCGACCGTCGCAGGCAACAATACAGCAAGGATGAGATCATCCAGTGAGGAGAAACACTGCACGCTGTCAAGTAATAATCTCCCACTGAGTCTGTGGGGCTGTAAAATAATAAAAGATGAAGAAAATGTTTGACTTTGCTTGTTGTTTTATTTTTGTACTGAATTATTCAACGGCTGAAATAAAGCAGTGATCCCTACAACATCTACAATCTTTATTTCCATTTTTTTTCACTCCCCCCTTTTATGCTCACCATGAAACTAATTTAACCGTCGCATTTTATTATAGAAAATGCTGCAAGCTATGATTCAGGTTAAAATTGCCTTCTATTACTTGCCATAATTCCAGTACATTTAGTGCCTCCTCCTTCATACTAAAAGATCCATTAGGGTTACATTAGATGCCACTGATTAATGGTTAGCTACGCGAGCATTTTATTTTATCCGACATGGAAATCAAAACGTTTTAATAGCAAAAAAAGAGAGAAAAAAAACACGCCTGGATTGAGACACAAGAACGCAGTTCTAGCAGACACGTTCCCTCATACAAGTGAATGTTTTGCAGTCAGCTGTGAACAATAGACACTGAGTGTTCTCCCTACATATACAGGGTGTAAATCAAGGGTGAAACAGAGATATTGCACAGGTTCAAGCACCTGCTCCCGGGAGCTCTGCTACCACCTAGTGTCATTTATCTACTTTACGGTGAAGTCGTGACACTCACCTCAGGGTTTTCAAAGAGATCACGATGTGGAGTTTCAACAACTGCGACACGAACACATGAAATATATCTGGATTTTAGGGAATATGAAGAGTAAAACAAAGAACGGAAACAGTTTTTTCTGAGTTGGGTATTATTTAAAGTTGTCCACATAAATTCTGTTCAGCTTATATCCAGTTTTTCCATCATACTGAGCACACAACATGTTTGCATTATGCATTTTTTGCAGCGTAAGCATTGTCAAAATGGCACAAGTTGTACTTCACCGCCTTTCGCTAAACAATTACCTCATAGTTTCATGTTGTTCTGTGCACCGCTGCATCATCTCCCCATATTGGGCTCTCATTCCTCTGGAAATGTCACACCGTGGCCGTGGCTCCAGGACCTTTAATGAGCGCTCATGTGCTTTCTCTTCCAACTGTCATGACAACAGATCACCTATCTTTACAAGGTCTCGCTCATGGCCTCTATCAAGTTACAGGGTCAATATGGGATAGCCTAATGAGGAAATGCTTTGTCTTGAGTTACACTCGGCGGCACTAGTTTAGGGGCGATTACCTATGTCTAACCTTATTCCTGGGCCATTTGCTGCTTGAATTGGCCGGGTGTCACCAACATGCCATTAGTCTGCATGTCAGAGAGGAGAAGGGGGGAAAGGAGGCCTTGCAAGCACAGCTTAATGGCGTTTTAACAATGTCACTGCTGATTTTCCCTGATGATGGGATTTATTATTGCACACAATGGACTTCAGTTTTGAGCGAGCTGGTCTTAAATGCCACGCAGACATGATATTTTATTATTACAGACATTTATCTCTTTTTTCTTGGTCATAGATAAGCCTTGATTACTTGCTCTAATGGAGGTAAGCATTTCCCCTTAAGTGGGAGGTGGATTACAAAAGAGAAGCATTCTCAATTAGGCAGAGGAAAATGACTTTTGAAGGAAATACTTGTGAAAGTTATTGGCGGTTGGCTGGGAGACCTGATGAGAAGACAGGCTGACCACTCCTATGACACAAACGCCTCCGTTTTTTAAAGGAGCACTGCGCAGTGTTGGGGAAGAAATTAAAACTCGGAATTTTGATATTTACTATATCAACGTGGTAATGACACAAACTTAGAGATTTTTTTTTTCTTCCATGACCGAATAAACATGTTGTTCTCATAAGAGAATAAGTCTGTTGGAAGCTAGTCTGGTGGCAGGGTCCGCCACATCTAAACAAAGTAAAACAGCATGAAACTGTGTTGTCTTTTAAGGTCAGTTTATTTATTCCACTTTATTCAGTCATCCCATTTCCTACTTTGTGAATTAATTCATCTAACAGTGCAAAATACTTACATGCACCTGCAATATTATCTACTTTGTGCTCGATTGCCTCGATTGTATTTTGTGGTATTTTGTGGTATGTTGTGTGGATGCCTGTTTCCTGTGCACATTCATGTGAAGCCCTTTTCATCTCGCTGTACATTGTATAATGATAATAAACTCTCTAGTAGCCAAGGCTACATAGCTCTCCTGTAATACACATCTACAATGTTACATATTATTTGTCACTTATCATTATAAGACACTATAAACAGAAAATTGTGTTTGGAAATTGGGGGAAGATTAATATCCCACACTTCCTGTTTTGGGAAAATAATAATAATACATAAATGCTTAGTGATTCATTATGAGCAACATGATTGTGTTGGCTTCTATTTTGGTTTTTGCTGTGTGGGACATGTTTTATATTTAAGACCGTCTGACGGGTGGGACGAGTAATTAGAAGGGAATACATTTTTTAAAAAGCATTTATTGTATCCTCTTACTCCAAATTAGGTCAGCTATTTTTAGCTCTCCCACTAATGCATAAAAGATCATTCAGATAAGACAAAAAACCCCTCTGAATTTAACATTTGTGAGGCTGTGAGAGATTTATCAGGCTGCACTGGCACTGAATAAAAGATATAGTATTACTTTAATACCTTAGGAGCTGATACATTAATATTCTTAGCTAAGTGTGGTAATATACTAGAAATGTAATTAAAATACAGACTGTGTATGGCTCACCTCAGTCGACTGTGTATGCTCTTATTACATTCATTTATATATTTAAAAAAAACAACTATCATTTATTTATTTATATAAAATTAAAAAAAAACAGCATACAAGAGCTGGAAAATCTCATTTCTAAACCCCAGGCTAAATATAAGAACCGAAAGAAGCCCGTAAAATACCAACTCTGGCCAGAGAAAGTGCAAGTGTTGTATCAGCTGGAAGCGGGACAAACACAATCGTGGAAAAAAAATAATAAAATAAAATAAAAAAAATCTCCCAGCAGCAAACCTCACATTCCTCCTGCCGGGATCTGTTATTAACTGTGAAAATAACACCATAAAACACCAAGGGCAGAAAGCCATTCGAGGCGTTCGTATCCGCGGTGTCGCGTTAAGGTCACTCCGCTGGCTGCCTGAATTCCCCTCTTTGTGTTTACACATCCGGGTTTTCCCTGTTTGCAGCCCATTCCCCATTTAGAAGCCATTTTGGACACAGATCAGTAACATGCATGTAAACCCGGACCGACCTCCCGATGCAGCGGTGCTACTATCCAAGTGAATAACTCTCAAGAAAAGGAGACCGTCTCGGGTGGTTGTTTAGTTGTTGCTCTTTCTTTCTTTTTTTTAAAGCAAGACTCCCGTTTTCGCCCTGTGGTTTTTTTTGGGGGGGTCCACTTCCGACGCGAGATGCCGCACCTACGGACGGACTAGCAGCAGCGTGGCGGGCAGTTCATCAGCTCCTCGTCGTCTCTTCTTGCAACATTGTTGCAGCGTCGCGGCTATTGACACGCGCTGCTGCTGCTGCTGCTGCGGTGGTGGTGGTGGTGGTTAGGCTGCG
This sequence comes from Sparidentex hasta, assembly GCA_030272975.1. Classification (NCBI taxonomy): domain Eukaryota; kingdom Metazoa; phylum Chordata; class Actinopteri; order Spariformes; family Sparidae; genus Sparidentex; species Sparidentex hasta. The sequence continues at coordinate 12,975 of JARJLU010002081.1, read as the reverse complement.
GAGGGACCGGGGAGGCCTGTGGTCGTCTTGATCCCCCGGACTGATGTTGTATTCGGACGAGCCGAGTTTTTGAATGTTCGCGACGGAAAGCGAAGGGAAACCTCTGTGGTGTATTTAACGCGGAACATGTCTTTTTCATGGCTCACTTGTTCACTTCTTCTGGGAACTTTGTGCGCAGGTAAGCTCCCCGCTATTATTGTTTTTTCCGAATGTTATTGCAATAGTTTTTTTTTCTCCCCCCGACTGAAGCGGACACGTTTTTTTTTTTTTTGTCTGCGTACGAGTTTGTTAGTTGATTTTAAACTTTGCTTTAGAGGTTGATACTACCGTTCAGCTGTAGGAGGGGGGGGTTTACTCTCGTAACCCAATGCATCTATTTCAAGTATCAAAGCAATACCGACGACTTTTTAATGCTATTTTTAATTTTGTATGTTTTGTGTGTAGAAATTGACGTTAAACCTATTCCTCCACGCCGAGACCCCCCCGTTTTTCTTTTAAATAAATAAATCCGAATGTAAAAACTGTTGCGTCCCGGTGGCAGGAATAGAAGGCAGCAGCTGCACCAACATCCTGAAACCTTAGAGGCTTACGTCTCAGGTCTGCACTCTTGTTTTGTGGTCACAGCCCCCCGAACAAGAGCCTTCTGGAAAACACACTTTCTCTGGACGGCTTTCCCATAAATCCGTCGCTTTGTGTGTGTGTGTGTGTGTTTTCGTGTGCGAAGAGACAGCAGCCTAGGACTTTGTAACCACGTGAATTTTTGGCTCGTTATTCTTTTGTTTGGCTTCTGTTTTTTGTTTTGTTTGTTTGTTTTGCTGCCACTCACATGGCAGGTTGTATTGTGTGTGTGTGTGTGTGTCCCCATAGCTAGGCAGCCCTTTTACTATGACTTCACAACAATCCTATCCACATTCCACCTCCACCCCCACCACCCAACTGTGTGTTTTTGAGCCCCCCCCCGAACTGTGATGAAATTTTCATTGAGCACACAGCTGTGGTGCCCAAATAGCGCTGTTGGCTAATGCCTTTATGGTTTATAGATTAGGGGCTCGGGAGTGTGTAGTAAAGCTGTGTTCCTCCAGTATGCGTGTTGTGGTGCTTGTAAGCCTCGGTAAGTGACGGGGGGGGAGGGGGGGCAGTGATCTTGTAGTAAAAGTCCTCCCGGATCATGTGACCACAGATATCAGAAATGCCATCTCGGCTCAATGGAGCATTGAGCATCTCTGCTCTGTGTGTGTGTGTCAGAGAGAGAGAGATGGTATGTGTGTGTGTTTTGTCCTTACTACCTTCCTTCTTTCCATCCTTAATAATGAGCATGATGTTTGGTCATTGCATGCATCCCTATATGCCATAATGAAATCCATTGTATGTTGCTGGACAACTAAGTGTATGTGTAAGTGGATGCGTTCCTGCCTCTGTGTGTGTGTGTGGAATGGGTTGTGGGGGTAACACTGGGGGATGGGCAGCCTCCTATAGGCAGGGATTTAAAGAGACATGCACTATTTTTTCTGTGAACAAAGATTAGGCATGGAACGTCCAGGCCACACTGTGAACGATGCAGATGGCGTGTTATCGTCCTCGCTGTTCATCAAAAAAACACGCCTTACATGTATCGCCTCGAGTGTTTTTCCCCGATGTTCGAGTCCACACACGCGGGAAGAATAAAAAAAACCTTTTCTATTAGGGAATTGTGCAACAGTGGGAGACTGACAGCTATTGTTATGTTTCGTCCTTGTTCCGAGGGGACTGTTTCCTGTTGAATGACAGTAAAGGCCCTTTTTAAATAAGGTCTTATCTGTCTGTCCAGATGTGTCATACTCCAGCAAGCTACAAGAGTCCTTATCTATACAACATAGCGTACATGTAGCGCACCGGTGTATGCGCGTTGTGGGTTTCCACGCCACAGTGGGGCATACCATTGTTTTTTTTTTCCAAAGCTAATTAAATTCCGTCATTTTTTCCCCTCCTTTCTAGTTGTTACTCTCTGAAAAGATCTTTTAGTGAATGGGATTATGCCAAACTACTATTCAGCAGCGTTTTTCTTAGCCCAGAGGAACTCCCTTTTTACTACAGAGAGCTCCCAAACTTGGCTGTGCGCCAGAGTGATGATAGAGGCTCTGCTCTGAGATATTTCTTCGTGGCACAGAGCGGATCCTGCGCCATATGTCCGCGCTTCCGCCGCCGACTTTCTCAATTCATTAAGATGTGAGCTGACTGAGGCCTTCTGTCCATCACAGGGTACAGTCTGGGCGAAGCAGAGACCCGGGAGTGTGTGTACTACAATGATAACTGGCGCACGGAGAGGACCAACCAGAGCGGCTTCGAGCGCTGCGAGGGGGAGAAGGACAAGCGACTGCACTGTTATGCCTCCTGGCTCAACTCCTCAGGGACCATCAAGCTGGTGAAGAAAGGCTGCTGGCTGGACGACTTCAACTGCTATGACAGGTCGGATCACTGAGCGGGGTCCTTGCTAGACACACATTTACATTCATATTTGAGGTGTCTGCTCGCTTCCTTAAGTGACTGGCAGCAGGCACAACATAAACATCTGCATCTGTACTCACAATGTAGTCCAGCGCATCTTCAAACTGTGGGACCTGGAGCAGCTTCAGGACAAAAATAAACAGAGCGATTGTCTGATAAGCCAACCCAAATTTGGGGAAAAAACAAGCAAAGATTACAAATAGTTACTTGTCTCAGCCTTAAAAAAATGTAAGAAGTCACTTTTATTCTCTTTATAACATCCCTGCACACAAGCAATTTGATTTTGTTGGATGGATCAACAGATTTGGAAATCATCAGTTAGAGCTAAACACATCCACGCTTGAAAGACCATGGCATGGAGAGAAAAGATGGAGGCTCTATTACCAGATCAGCTGGGGTCCATTTGCAAAAAATTAAAAAAGGATAATTATATTGTTTTATCACTAACTTCTCCATTAAAGTCTCAACACACATCTATTAAGATAGCAAGCAAACATACAGACCTCTTCAGTTACATTGCATACACAGAGTGACTTACTCCACGTGAAGCTAAGAATAGGATGGCATGGCAAATATTTTCATTATCAAACTACAATGGCACTCAGCAGGATACGTACCTTCGTCAAGGCCCAGCAGTCCTATTTAACATAATCCAACCTGTCTAGTATTAAACTCAATAGTCCAGTATCATTTTTATTGGTAAACCACCCATAGCTCCTTAATGATAATTTAAGTTCACCAGATCTGTGACAGCCCAACAATGCAGATGTGTTGTGGAAGAACAATAGATTTTCACGAAGATCTCCATCATTGTACTCATTCATAGATACCAACCACGTCAATACTTCTAAATGCAAATGAATGCCCCGCTCTCGCAATGTTAAAGAAACTGAGAACAAATTCCTGGATCCGTCTCTTTTATACAAATATGCACCAAATGTTACTGGTGTCTATTCTGGGCCCATCCTCCATCCAAGTTTCATGTAAATCCTGTCTGCACTTTTTGTGAAATCCTGTAGTCGAACCAACCAATCAACAAGCGGACATGGGTGAAAACCACCCCTCAGAGGAGGATGGTGATCATTTTCACTGCCAGTGAATCTGCTTAAGATTTTTGTAGTTATCTATAAAATGTAAGGAAATATTGTAAATATGGATAAAGCCCAAGATAACATATTGAAATAGCTTGTTTTATCTGATTAATGTCTTTATGATTTAAAGATTAGGGGCTCGGAGTGTATAGTAAAGCTGTTCTTCTCCAGAATTCATGTTGTGGTGGTGTAAGCCTCAGTAAGTGACAGAAGCGGGGGGGGGCTGGGCAGTGATCTTGTCGTAAAAGTCCCCCTGGCTCATGTGACCACAGATATGAACTCAAAAGAAATTAAATTAATTACGATGCAAATCAAAAAAAATGCAGAAAACATATTTAAGAAGCTTATACTAGCAGATATAAGCATGCATGCTTGTAAACTCACTCAACTGACATCAAAAAAGCTTGATTTATTCTGAGGATTGAGTAATTTCTTCATAATTTCCGCTCTACTAAGGCATAGACAACTTTAGGATCGCACAGGTAATCAAAATATTATAGAAATATCAATACAGCCATGGGCAATATCTAAATCATAGAGGCTGCAATTATTTGATGAAGGTAAAATGTTTGACAAAACAGCATGATGGACATAATGACATACTGTAGCACTGCAGAGAGGCCCTGTGCCACGCATTTGGTCTCCTGTTGTAGGAAAACACGCTTGTTTAGTGCAGACTTTAACAAATGCCACATCATTAGTCATTTCAGTGAAAATTAAAATTCAGAAACGATCATTATCAGCAGATCCTATATATCTGTCACAGCACTTGCATAATGACTTTCTTTTACCATGTTGTACACCCCTATTCAACACATAAAAAAACAATTTGTCCCTGAGAAACAGACTCTTATTTGTGTGTGTAAAATGAATTAACTGTTAGAAACCAATAGAATGAGTATGTTATTGTAATTTTGTTTTCAGCCATTCAATTATGTGCTTCTATAAATGTGACTGCTATTATGACAGGCAACTTGACGCACTTATGTTGATCCGCAAGGACTACACTTAACCAAAAGACATTCAGTAGCTTTGCTGAAATTGGTTTTGTACAAATTTGTAGGTTTAGACACAGATACAATTTCCTTGATAGTTTCAAGGGAAATGGCTCCAATCTGAAGGTGCTGTTGGTTGTAATTATAACTGTAAAGGGGATTTAGTGAGACCTGAAAAACTCAGTTTCACAGAGTGAAAAAAAATGACAGAAAATGAAGAGCAATGAACAGGTGGGCATTTCTTTCTAGCAAGTTAAAGGACATTGTTGGAAAGATTGATTATGCATGTAAGTGCACTTCTTCAGTCGTTTTCATCAAGTGTTTAAAACCCTTGTGTGACTCATACACTGGCATCTACAAGTGTAACAGTACTCAGAAGTCATGGCTCAGTTCATTTAAATTTATGTTTTGTTTGTGCTACAAAAACAAAGAAATCTTTGTTATTTAAGAACGTCATCTTCGATCCTACAGGTTTATAAAACAACCTTTTAATAAACGCTTTTCACATGAAAAGGATCCTTTCTTTTGAAAAGCAGTTGCCTCGAAAACATTTATAAGATGCCTGCTATACAATTACCTGCTCAGTGAGAAGAGAAAATGTTCTTCCTACTTAAACAGCCTTACAGTACTGATGTAATGATGTCACAAGCCAGTAGCTCATGAAAAAGCTGAACTGACAATAGTGAACATGTCAAAGACAGACCTAATGCTCTTGCTGGGGCCCGAGGTTCATTTTATTATTTTTATTATAGAAATGAGGAACATTTCACATGACTATGTATCACACCGAACAAACACTGAACACCTTCTCAAAAGGCAACATGTCACAACAGGATATAAAACTGAAAAGCATCTCTTTATTCTATGAAATCGAATCATTACAATAAAAATCATCATAATCCAAACAGAGTAACACAAAATAAGGTTTCAAGTAGTTCCACATTGGCTTTATTTAGACATTTAATGCACTCATATTTGAATTAATTATGTGATGGTGCAGCAACGCCATCACACACTATCTCAGAGCATGATGCTAACAGTGATCGGCTAAATGTTCCCTGTAACCTTCGATACTCTTTCCAGTATGTTTTAAAACGACAATTATTGTTGAATATTCATCTGATAGTATTGAAAGTGCCAAAGCTTTTACATAAAACAAAACAAAAAAAGGAAAAAAAAAACTCCACAACCATGTCTTCAACCCAAAGCTATACAGATATTTACATTATCAAGAATGTGTAGGTTGGTTTATATAAACTGTTTCTGCACCAGCACTGTGTATGGTAGGGATGAGCGTTTTACACAAAAATCATATTTGATAATAACTGGGGACTATTGAAGACTATTCCAAGATCTGCTATTTGTGTGTACTGTAGCATATATTGGCATGGATTTATACTGACCTTGTGAAGAAAAGACTGTTCTACAAATGTTTTTACCAGAACCTGGTAAAAAAAAACAAAAAAACATGATTTTTTCATGTTATTTCACACTACCTGTAAAAACAGGGCAAGAAACAAAATAAATAAAAGCTTATTTTATGTGCATAGGGCCTTTTCCCTCTTTTGCCTTTTGTGTCACAACAAGTATTGAGTATTGTTTTTTTTCCAAACTAGTTATCAAAATTAAAATTCTGTTATTGTGACAGCCTAGTTTCTGGATGTTTGTGATGCATCATGTGCATCAGTTAACATGTAGTACTCGTGCACTGTACCATGACGGCTACGCACGAATTTACGAACCGTTACACCATTATAAGTATCCAGCACCAAGGGTTGAAGCGTGAATTGAAGACAGTAACCTGACAATACTCAGGACAAATGTTTCTTTGTCTGTTGAGTGTTTATGTACAGCAGAAGCAGAGGGGAGAATAACAACAGTCAGACACAAGAGTCTAGATCACAAAACACTATCTTAGGTTGACTATCACGAGTTTGACATGTATCTGGTTTCCATGTTTTTGTTTATTGAAACAATAACGTAGTTGTGTCATCTACCGTTTTCAGGCAAGAGTGCGTCTCTATGGAGGAAAACCCTCAGGTCTTCTTCTGCTGCTGCGAGGGCAACTACTGCAATGAACGATTCACCCACCTTCCTGACATGATTGGCAGTGGCAACCGAGGTGAGCAGCAAATGCATCCCACATATAGTATAGGCAAAAAATAGGTCTCTGCTTTTCCCCTCCGATTAGTAGAAGTGAAGCTTAGCCTTGCATGTAGCAGTAAAAAAGAACATTGTGTATTTCACATGATAATCAAATTGATGGTTCATTTTAAAGACTTTTTCTTGTAGTCCCTTTAAATGTAGCTAGTATGCTAACCATTCACAGTACTTCGTATTTTATAATAAATGTAAAGAGTACAGTGAGGTAATTTCTTTGTTCATGTGGAATTGCAGCCTTCAGTACCTTTTTTTAAATTTGAATTTGCCTGGAACCTACAAGCCAGAAAGCTGGCTAATTATTCTGTTTTCCTTTGACAGTGAAAATCCGGCCTCCACCCAGAGTGCCCTCCCTGCTCAATGTGCTGGTGTACTCCCTGCTGCCTCTCTGCGTGCTGTCCCTGGCCCTCGTCCTGGCATTATGGATGTATCGCCACCGCAAACCTCCCTACGGCCACGTAGACTTGAGCGAGGTGAGAGAGGCTGTGCTCCTGCCGTTTAAAGTGTTCATCACGAGATGGTGTCTTTTCTGCTTATCAATCGTGGTGGCCACTGCTGCTCATCCTTATTATTCTTCCGTTGTACAGTAGAAATGAAATTTCAACTGGTTTTCCTGGTCTGTTCAGGATCCTGGACCAGCTCCTCCATCCCCCCATGTGGGCCTGAAACCACTGCAACTGCTGGAAATCAAAGCTAGGGGGCGCTTTGGTTGTGTTTGGAAAGCCCAGTTGATGAGTGAATATGTTGCAGTAAAGGTCTTCCCTGTTCAGGTATGTCAGGAGTGTTAATTTGAGGAACCTGTGTAATTTTGTATTTTCTTGAATGCTACTTTGTTGTTCCACTTTGCACCTATCATGCATAAGTAACCCAACATAAGTGTACATTTGAGTCCTGTGCTCTTTGAAGGCCTCAAAGACTTTTCTTTCCATCTGGATGAACAAATATCTCATCTATTGCCTAATTTTAAAAAAAGATTTAAACCTATTCCTCCAGTTTTGATTGTTCTGTAGGGCTGTAACTAACGATTATTTTCATTAGCAAGTCAATCTAAAAAAATGCCCATCACAGTTTCCTAAAAAACAAAATGACATTGTCAAATTGCTTCTCTTACCCAGTTTGTGTTTCAAAACATAAAGACATAACACAAGTCATAACACATAGAATAGATAGATAGAAAAACATAGTGTACATTTTCATCTGTGTTGATACAAAGAAGAGTATGTACAAATACAGCAAAGATTTTTGAAGTTGGTTTGTGTGCACCTTGGGAAACAGATCAAGGATCTTTTTTTGTCATGTGGTGGATGGGTGTTTTTTTTTTTTTCTAACTCATTCAGATGGTTAACAGTCTCTGAAGGTTCTGTGAATGCCTTCATGGCAGTGGTAATGTTGTTAAAACAAACTCCAAAGAAGTTGAAAGGCTGCAATATAATTTTTCCAGCGCTGACTTGAATGTCAGCACGTGAGAGGCACTAACTGGGGCTAACTGCTTTCTGTAACATAAACAAGGAACCCATTTTTCTTTTCCATAAGTGCATGTTTAAATCACCAAGACCTAAATATGGCTCCGTGCTGTGTGTAGGATAAGCAGTCGTGGCAGAACGAGCGAGACATTTTCTTGACTCCGGGGATGCGACATGAAAACCTCCTGCGTTACATCACTGCAGAGAAGCACGGAAGCAACCTGGAGACGGAGCTGTGGCTCATCACCGAGTTTCATGAGAGGGTGAGTGCACGCCTCTGCACACACACACACACACACACACACACACACACACACACATACACAACCCATATACAGCAAATTCATGGTGAGGTATAGGGGCTTTTTTGTTTACTGGAACTGCTGGACATTTTCCAATATTGGCAGGGGCTTTTATTTACCTCAACAAAAGAGCATCACAGCTTTTATTAAAGAGGATTTTATTACTTACGGCAGGTCTGCACTCACCCTGTATACCTCCGAGTGATAGAACTGTGTTGTTTAGATTTATATAGCTTATTTCTTTAAGCATGGAGTGTAAAAGTAATAATAGCAGCAAGCAGTTAATAATACAGTTTGACTGAATGCCTTGAGGCAACCACAACATCTTGTTCACTGCTGTTCCCTACAAAAGTATTAACAGGATTAAACAATAATTACCATAAGCACAAATGTAGTATTACATTACATAATGACTTTAATGCTTGCCCTTGTAGCACCTTCTAATCATGGCAGTGGTAAAGGCATGTTTAGTTACAGTTCTTGTCTCAATGCCATTAGTGCATGTGTCATCCATTGTTTTGCGTTCCATGTGTTTCCATTTTTGTCACCGTTTTTAATGATGTTTTAAGCTATACCGTGTGAATTTAGACTCCTCTGGCAATTTATCAGGTCCACATTTTTCTGCTGGCAAATGAAGTGAAACACACGGCAAAAAACAATCTATTCCAAGGCTACAGTTGGCTATTTCCCAGGACTCCAACTGACAGTGGAATGAGATTCCTGTGCACCTATTAATCCTTTGCTCCTGAATCATTTATGTGCCACTGCAGGGCTCATTGACAGACCACCTGAAGGGTAACACTGTGACCTGGAGTGAGCTGTGTCACTTAGCAGAGACCATGTCCCGCGGCTTGGCCTACCTCCATGAGGACATTCCCAGCTACAAGGGAGAGGGGCCCAAACCCACCATTGCACACAGGTACAGAAACCATGAACTGTTCCTCAACCTCAAAACACCTAGTGCGTTTACATGCACATCTTATTCAGATTACAGCCATAGTTCGACTATGCCACTCAATCATACAACTGCAATTATCCGAGTATACATGCCGGTGAGAAAATAGGATTATTGGGCCGGAGCATGTCACACCCCGGTACGCTCGGTGGCGCTGTACCCATTTCAACTAGTGGTAACAGACACGCCTCCGGCTGACCTCTTCACATCACCAGCTGCCTCGGCATTCAAGAAAGATGGCGTTCAAAGAGCGAGATGAAGCTACATCTTTGTACACTTTGTATATGGTGTACATGATAATTACAGAATCTAGATGCACAATGGTGCTCTATCTTGTAGCGATTTCGGAGGAAAGACGCCGCCGGTTTACTTATGGCTCACGGCCCCGGGGGAAAAATGCAAAAATCCGATCTGGTCCGCTGGAATGTATACATGCAGGAGCAATGCGACTATCAATCGAATAATCTGGATGCTTTAATTCGGCTATGAGAAATCCGATCTGGTCCGATTTAAGTCAGACTAAGGTGTATACATGCATCTTAAAGATCCGATCACATTCGGACTAACCCAGTAATTCGGTTTTCTCAAGTGTCATGTAAACGCACTGACTGACTACAAAGTCTAGACTGCATTTGATTTTAGATGAAGCCTTTTTATTAGGACTGCCTGATTTAGTCATTTTGCCTCAAGTCCATGGATTGATATGTGTGACTAAACATCTCTGTAATGAATTTGTCCTCAAATTAATCTTCCAGGGACTTCAAAAGTAAGAATGTGATGCTACGAGATGATTTAACTGCAGTCATTGGAGACTTTGGTCTCGCTGTGCGATTCGAACCAGGAAAACCTCCAGGAGATACTCATGGCCAGGTAAGGAATCACTTAAATACCGTTTTTTTTTGTTTTTTGGGGGGGGGGGGGACTCCCACTAATTCTCCCACCAGGAGAATCCCACTAATTGTATTTTTAAAAAGTAGTATAAAACCCTTTGCTGCATTCAGTAGAGTCAATTTACCCAGCAGCAAATCAGGATGTTTCTTACTAAAGCATTGTTTGGCTTTGCTTAAACTGCCTTATTCTTAGGTAAATTACCTTTTGTCCAGCATGTAGAAAGTTTCAAAATGTGTAAGAAAAAAATGTGGAAATCTTTAAATAAGGGCTCCATATTTGGCAGTTGTTGACACACCCTTCATGCACATACATGTTTACAATCTATTGTCATTCAAGGTGGGTACGAGGCGTTACATGGCTCCAGAAGTGCTGGAGGGAGCCATCAACTTCCAGCGAGACTCCTTCCTGAGGATAGACATGTATGCTATGGGCTTGGTGCTGTGGGAGCTTGTGTCTCGCTGCACAGAGGCCGACGGTGAGTTTAATGGTGTAGGAATGCTGCTTTACCCACAGGTGAAAGGTCACCGTGCTGCAGGCTGACCTCATAAACAAAGAACTAGGCTTTATTTTGTCTGGGAAAGCCATCTGATTCAGTTTAGAAATGTGTTGTGTCTTTAAAGAGAGGGTGATAGTTTGCGATAATTAAAAATCTAAACGCTGCACTCTTTACTTGTCATGATCTCCTTGTAATGCTTTCCATCCTGTGGCCTTTCTGCCCCTCTACAGGTACGGTTGGCGAGTATATGCTGCCGTTTGAGGATGAAATAGGCCAGCATCCCTCCCTGGAGGATCTGCAGGATGTGGTCGTGCACAAGAAGATGCGTCCAGCCATCAAGGACTTCTGGCTCAAACATCCTGTGAGTAATGGTGGAAGAATGGCTCCTGCAGTTTCAACAGCAATACCAGGATGTCAAGCATCCTTTTTTCCAGTGAAAGCAGCTCAATCAGCTGACGTCATAGTTCTCAGAATTGGTCCTGAAACTTCGTCAGTTATGTTTTATAGTATTTAGTTCGTGAAAAAAAAAAGAGATTTCTGGCCTATGAAATTGATTCTGATCATGAAATGATTAATGATCGAAACATGAAATCAAATTTGATATGATGGTAAAGCGAAGAAAGTAAGAACAGATCTATTACTGAGTAAAAGAATTCTGTAAACTATTCTTCGCAATCGCATTTATGGTTTCAATTTAGATGTGATGATAAAGACTTCAAGTTTTGGATTTAGGTACTTTGAAAGTGCTTGAAACATGCTTAAATTGGACTCTTAAAAAGCTGTTCAGATTTGAAACTTGTGCACAAATAAACTGCCCTGTTTATTAAAGAAGGCAAATTGAACCACAGCCTGACTATGTTCTGGTTCGTCGCTACAGGGTCTGAGCCAGATGTGCGAGACCATCGAAGAATGCTGGGACCACGACGCAGAGGCACGACTGTCGGCCGGCTGCGTCGAGGAGCGCATCGGCCAGATCACCAGGACGATCAGCAGCACTACCTCAGACAGCCCTGTCTCCATTGTGACGTCTCTCACCAACGAGGACCTACCTCCCAAAGAGTCCAGCACCTGAACGGGGCGACAACCATCCTTCACCTGAGCTCCTGACTTATTATTTTTTCAAATCCAAACTCAGCGGATCTCTGTGCATATTTAAAAATGTAAAAAAAAACAACAACTAGCAACGTGAATGCAGCTGCTATTTTATCCCAATACTGGTATTTCTTTTTCTTTTTTTTTTCTTTTAAATGTTTTAATGTCAAATCTTACTAACACATCCATCTGCTGTAGTAATAAGTTATGCGAAGGGCACATCTGATAACACCCGTGTGTCAAACCTTAAATGTCGTCATTACCTCATGTATTTTTCTTTTGTGTTAGTCTATTTTTATTACCTCATAAGTTGTTATCTCTGTTGTTTTTTTTTTTCCTGTCTTGGTCATGATCGTCTGCGGCCAAATGAAATGAACCTTTGCTCCAAACCTCGGACGATGTGCTGCACACCTCGGAGGAACCGTTTTGAGACTGTTAGACAAAATATATTCATCTTCCTCAGGGGTCGAAGCGTCTCGATTTTTAAACTCGAGTGTTCTCCCTTATTTTAAACCTGTGAATGCCTCTGAATGGGATTAGGAAATAAAGAAAAGAAAAAGATCAAAAAAATTGGAGCACACCTGTTCTAACGCAGGGGAGGAGCTGAGGTGGGAGCGCTGAGCAGTTGTATTGGACGTTTTTGAACTTTTTTGAAGATTTCGGGACAAGCGTCTTGTCCCCGGGGAACTACCTCTCAGGTATCCAGTAGGCTTCTTTGGAACATTTTCTCTAAGTTGAGAGCCAAGCTATCCAGCTAGCTACCATGGACATATTCCTGGATTTGTTTTTGTTTTTTAATTGTAGAAATTCAGAGTTACTCCTTTGCCAGTGCCAGGGGCATTGACGGATGCTGCCTGGAGTTGCAATGTTACACATTCTTGATTTTAACTGTCTGCGTGTGTGTGTGTGTGTGTGTGTGTGTGTGTGTGTGTGTGTGTGTGTGTGTGTGTGTGTGTGTGTGTGTGTGTGTGTGTGTGTGTGTGTGTGTGTGTGTGTGTGTGTGTGTGTGTGTGTGTGTGTGTGTGTGTGTGTGTGTGTGTGTGTGT